>JAKTUB010000022.1:0-82329 GCA_030556465.1 Metschnikowia picachoensis
AAGAGATCTCTTCTTTGATTTTTTCTCCTTTCTAACGTTCTTTTCTGCCTTCTCCGCCAGATCGATTTCAGTTGACTTATCTTTCCTCGATTTCTTCTCTTTCTTCTCTTTCCTATCTTCTTGATTCTTTTCTTCTTTTAGGCACTTTTCCTCCTTCGAATTGTTCTTTTCTTTCTTATCCTCTTTCTCTTTCTTGCCTGAGTTTTCTGTCTTGTCTCGAGTCTCTAATTTCAGCTTCTTGTCTTTTTTCTCCGACTTTGTTTTCTTGTCCTTCTTGTCCTTCTTGTCCTTCTTATCCTTTTTATCCTTCTTATCCTTCTTATCCTTCTTATCCTTCTTATCCTTCTTATCCTTCTTATCCTTCTTATCCTTCTTATCCTCTTTGCTCTTCTCTTTCTTGTCCTTGTTGCTACTATTCTTGCTCTTTTCTTTCTTGCTCGGCTTCAAGCTGTCCATGCTTCTCGTGACCTGATCAAAAACCTCAGCCGCTTCGATAGTAGTGCTTTTCACCAATGCATTTTCCGTTTTTCCAACCGTGCCGGCCAATCCCTCACCCCTTACAAACATTCGGTACAACGGCAGGTTGGCTTTTCTCATATGGTCTGCTACGTCTTTTTCATTTTGTTTGACGGAAACGCCATTTGAGCCCGAGGTCACTTCTAGACTTTTCAATTGTCCGTCAAAAAGTCTCTCCCACCACATGTCGGCATCATTGACTTCAGAGCCTAGGCCTTTGTTGTCCTTTTTGTGTTTCACCAAAATCGGCTTTTTGAGACCACCTTTTTGCAACGCCTGGCCTTCCTGCCATCCGAAAGACTGAAGATACGAACTGGCATTCATGTTGGTCTAGGATATATGAAGGTATGGGACTGATGATTGGAAAGGATGACGACTTTATTGAAAATGATCTAATTTCGTCAAATGAAAGTAACAGCTGGAAAATCTATGAAGAATCAAGGAGAACAATTGATTGGGCAACAGCTAACACGGCTTCTATCGACAAATCAGTCAGTATATTGAAAATGCCGATATTGTGCGATGCTCATTTCAAGCCGCGCATACATACTACCATCAGAGCCAAGTGAACCCAGCCATGGGCTCTTTCGCGGTTCTTGATTCTCGATCGCACTATATGCAGGCACGTAACAACACGGGCTGAATTTCATCATCCAAAGTATTGATTGGCGGTCTACAGTAAAGCTCTTAGTCGATCGAAGTCGATTTTCGAGTCACCGCTAATCTCTTATAACGCCATGGATCCGGAAACACAAAAAACAGAAGTGTTTTTACGCGCTGAGGCTGCGCTTCGTGAGCCTGACTCTTATTGTATGGAGGCTGCCTGTCACGAAGTTCTAAAGTTGGCCAAAGCTCAGAAATGTGAAGATACAGCTTTGGTATGGGAAGTCAAAAATCGGGTCGAACCGCTAACACCAGCGGAGATTGTGTGCTGGGAAGCTGCAATTAAGCGAGAATTCTCTGGGGAATCTGCCATGTCCAAAAAGATTTCAATGTATGGCACGATCGCCACGCAATATCCTACAGTGGAATACATTTCAAAATCGCTCGATTTTGGTAAAATTACCACTGAACGGATTCAAAAATCATATGTCAAGTGTAAGGATGACTTCATGAATGGACAAGTGATTTTTGACCGGCTAGTGTCTCATCTAGTATCTGAAGAAAACTGGCTCGCGGCTCGTGTGCTATATGAGGCCCGGTTGCAGATCCCACACATGCAGCTCAATGAAACATACAGTGAATTTTCCAAACTTGTCTCGGAGCATTTTCAAGATGAATACACGCATATCATGCGACAGGCTAGTAAACTGACTCGCAAGACAGAGAGCTCCCAGAGGTACTATGAGATGCTAGAGCAGAAAATAGTCTCGGATCCAGACTCGCCTCAGCCATGGGAAGAGTATATCACTCAAGTACACAAATACGCTGATCACCGCCGGCCAAACTACTCGGTACTTTCAGTATTCTACCGCAGTTTGTTCGCTGGTTCACGGTGCAAGGTTGGCGAGAAACTGTGGCGCGGTTTGTGGCTCACGACAATTGATATGGTCAGAAAATCACCTCTCAATCCACAATCTGAGTCGGTGAATTTGAGTCGTCTTTTTGCGCTTACGCACCCACACGATGTTCGTGCACATGCTGAACGGGCTAGCATTGCCACTAGCTTTGCCGAAGTGCGTGAGGTGAATCTGCGATTTATCGGCGGTAAGCATTTCTCCGTGATGGATCATGAAACTGTCTCGGTCCTCAAACACATCATCATGTGCATGTACCATTTGCATGCAAACCAACAGGCATCGCTGAATACATTTTTGGACGAGCTACGCTCTACCGGCTACAATTGTTGCGCAAATATTGAAGTCGTGCAGTTCTGTCTCCGAATTCTTGAGTCCATCGATACTCCAACGGCAACGCAATATATCATGAATATACTTGATAAGCTCGTTTCGCATATGCCGTTGCGAGCTGATGCATTGATCACTGCCATTGATGTGTATGACCGCAGAGCCTTAAAAAAGGCAGCAAACAGTCTCATCACCGACATTGAAGCCCACATCTGGCGCGTAGATAATCCGTGGGCCATTTTTTCCCGAATCGATACATATTTGCGTTTGAATTCGAGTCCGAAAGATTATGACTTTGTCACAGCCAGGCTCAACACGATGAGTCGCCAGATTCAGGAGCTGGAGCGGACTGAAAATCAACGAGAATTTGATGCTGAAATTGAAAACCCGGCTCCTTCAGTCCGCAAAAGAAAAGCTGCTCCGCATCAGGAAGAGACTGATTCACCAGAACGGAAAAAAATGTCCGTTGAACAAACAAAAACTACCTCTGAACATGTTCGTAGCAGAGAGCAGTTCAGGGTAAAACTCTGGCCATTGGCGTCTGAAGTTACAAATGACGATATTCAGCGCTTCTTAAAAGGTTACGCCACACCTTTATCCATTACGATTACCGAAATACCCGACAAAATGGTCGACCGATTTGCTGTGATAGAGTGTTCCTCGGAGCAGGAAGTACTTTCGTGCTTGACGAGACAATACAAGGGTTTGAGCGGTGTTGCGGTAAACATAGCTAGATTATTCGGAAACACTGTTTGGGCTACGAACTATCCCCTGGGTTACAATTCAAACGACATCGAGAGCATGATTGTTGAGCATAGTGGGACAAAACCTATTGCGATCCGTCTACCGTCTCAACGAGAAGATAGAGAACGCCGATTCTTTTATGCTGATTTTGCCGATGATACCTCAGCCGCTCTTGTACGTGAAAAACTCAATGGCCAAGTCATCGATGGTCATGAACTCCAAGCAGAAATCTCAAACCCATCTTTGAAAAATTCTCGTGACGTTGCGCCACCTGCACGTCAAATCCATCTACACAACCTTAATTTCAAAAAGACTACGGAGGATACTTTGCGCCAGTACTTCCTGAGATGTGGCCATGTGGCTGGAATACACATTCCTTTGAGCGATGCAAATAAGGAGAAAGGTTTCATCAATAATGGCTTTGCCTTCATCACGTTTGTTACCGAGACAGCTGCCTCTGAGGCTATAGCCCTCGGAAAAGCAGAGATTGACGATCGGCAAATCGACATTTCCGCCGTCAAACCCAAAAAGCAAACGGAACCCTCCGTCACGGACTACAGCGACCAGAAAACACTTACAATACACAATGTTCAGGAAACGGTGTCTGAAACTCAATTACGCAAGTATCTAGATGACAGGGTCGGACCCGTAACAAAAGTGATGCTCAAGCCTAGTAAGCGAATGGCTTTGATTGAGTTTCAGACTGTGAAAGATGCTGGGAATGCGGGGTTCTCTCTCGAAGGCGTAACTTTTGAAGACCATATTCTCCGCATCGGCCCTAAGAAAGATTTCTTTCAAGAAGAAAAAATTGTCAAAGTCCCAAGTATGGTTCCGCCAATGCTAATGAGGAGAAAACGGAAGTAGATTTATCATGCTACAGCGTTATAGAAGATATGGAGCTTCCAGGAAGTTCACGGAATAATATTCATTTGTGCATTTACGAAGGCTTGAATCTAGATTCTAGTTCCAGAAATCAGATAAGTCGTTTCCTGCACCATTGAATGCCAAGACGTTTGGTGTAGCGTCGTCAATACCGTCAATCATGTTACGCGTTCCGTACTGAATGAACCTCTTTTTCAAATCTGCTGGGCTAATAAGTTTGGAGCCGAATTCGGAATCGTGCTCTGGCTGCAAAGACAAGAAATAGCAAAGTAGGCCGGTCACGTGTGGGGCGGCCATGGATGTACCCGACCAGTACTGGGCATTGTCAGAGAGGCCCACAGATTTAATTGCTTCACCTGGGGCAAAAATGTCAACACATTTACCCCAATTAGAAAACCCGGCTTTTTTGTCCTTATTGTTCGTGGCGGCCACGGTGATGGGCCCACTGGCCCTGGCTGGTGATATATTACATGCATCAACATTATTGTTTCCGGCAGTCACAACAACGTGTAATCCGGCTGCTATGGCCGCATTTACAGCCAATTCTATCGATCTCGACACCTTCCCGCTAGCAGACAAGTTCACGACGGAGCCCTTGTAGCCTTTCTTGTTGGCAGCCACCTTCGCCTTGTGCATTTCGGTGGCGTATTCGAGGCCCTTTATTGCATCGGAGACTTTACCATTAGCATTAGCGTCAAGAACTTTTAACGCGACCAAATCGACCTTTTTGGCTATGCCGTACGTTTTGCCCGCAATCGTGCCTGCTATGTGACTCCCGTGGCCATTGTCATCAAGACAAGTTTCATCCGACAACTTGCCGCACAGAGCTCGGCCTTCGAAATCAGGATGCGATGTTTTTACCCCTGTATCGAGCACGTATGCGGTCACACCTCTACCGCCTTCTTCATCATAAAGATACTGACCCACCCAGGGCTGATCTGGGTCCCGGTGAGACACTCTGGCCAAGCCCCAAGGTGCGTCTTTCTGTTTGCTAATGCCGTCAGCATGAATCATGGAATCTTCTTCGACAAACTCTACCATGGGATCAGCGTTGACAGTGGGGAGTAATTCAGATGGGATGTATCCAGAGTAACCTTTGAACGACAGGACATTGAAGAATTCGGGCTCGTCGTGTCCCTGAGAGGTCACGTTACGGAAGAGGTCTCTCTTGTTCATCTTTTGGATCTCATTGACCACCCAATCGTTATGTGCCTCGTATTCTTCTTTTTCAAAACCACTTTTGAGAACAACAATGTACAGCCGCGAACCCTGATTATTTGTATCATGAGTTTCAATAGAGGCTGGATCCTGAATTGCCTCTTTGGTCGGATATGCGCTGTGCAGTGATGACGCAACTTCAGACATGGAACCGGGGTCAGAGATGGGAATAAGCATCGCACTAGAAAACGCAGACCAAAATTTAAATAGAAAAACTGCTTTCATGTTGTGAGTAAACTTTCAGGCTCAAAGATTATGTGTCTTTCGAGATGCACAATGGGTATTGGCGTCTAGAAGAAAGCTGGTATCAGCTAGAACAATTCAACTCGAAGCTGGGCTTGCAAAAAGGAAAGCGGTGGCACTTGGTTTCTTTTTTATATCATTCAGTCGAAATTGAAAAGAATCAATGGCAATTCTAGATTTAATTGATTGCCCTGTTGCGTTATTGATTTTGGGCTATGAACAATTGGGGCGCATGTATATTAATTTTTCTTTTTCTTTTTTTTTTGCAGCCGGCCAGCTGCATGATGCGGGCTAACGCGGGTATACGCATATTGCTATCAATTTCACCCGAACCTGAAACAATTTTTTTTTTTTGCTTGACACACCCCGTGTGATTTGAAGCTGAATTCCTTTGAATAACCCCATTTTGGGAAAAAGGGAAGGTAGATTCAAGAGAGTTGAGATTTTCTGGCCCTTCATCTGAGTATCGTAGATACTAGAAATGCGTGGCAATTGCAAACCCATCTACACTGCAAATCGGCCAAATCAACGCCCGAAAGATGAGAATTTGGGCAAATCGTTCCTCTCACCATCCATCCCCAAAAGTTGGTCACAAGGCGTCTCAAGTTGCTTTACTGCTCACCCCGAGATACGGAATAGCAATTATATTCACTAAACAAGTCTAGTTCTTTTTTTCCTATTTTGTTCGTCTTTAAACTAAATCAAACTTCTCTTCCGCCCTCCCTGCACAGCGCATACGATTTGAAAGGCAACAATCAAAGGCTCCAAAATTTGGTGAGATCTTCGCCCGCACCATTGTATGCGAGTACATTGGGACTTGCGGCATCGAGCCCACTTATCACATGTTGTGTTCCGAACTTGATAAATCTTCTTTTCAACTCAGATGGAGTGACAAGTTTGTCTGCAGAAAACTCAGAGTCAACTTCGGGTTGCAAAGACAACAAATATGACAACAATCCAGTGACATGTGGGGTCGCCATAGATGTTCCCGACATGGTCTGAGTGTCCAGCCAAATTCCGACGGAAGTGATGTCCACTCCTGGAGCTTGGATATCCACACACTTACCCCAGTTAGAAAATTCTGCTTTCTGGTCGGCATTATCGGTGGCTCCGACGGTGATAGGCCCGTTCGCCCTGGCTGGAGAAACGCCACATGCATCCTGGTTCTCATTTCCGGCAGCGACAGCAACATGAACACCAGCGTTTGTCGCGGCATTTACAGCCAAGTCCAACGCGTCTGATGCGCCACCTCCAATAGACATATTAACCGTAGCACCTTTGTAACCCTTTTGCTTCGCAGCCACTTTTGCCAGGTGATCATTGACGGCAAATTCGAGACCCTTGATGATATCAGAGGTCGTTCCACTTCCCAAAAGGTTCATAACGCCAACGGCAACCAAATCGACATTCTTTGCAATTCCATAAGTCTTACCGCCAATTGTGCCAGCAACGTGGCTACCATGACCATGCGCGTCAACCCTTACTTTGGGGAAAGCCACTGCATCGCCCCACACGGCTCTGCCTTCAAAGTCGGGGTGCGTCACCTTAATTCCAGTGTCGATCACGTACGCGGTGACGCCCTTTCCACCTTGGTCGTCATAGAGATACTTTGTAGTTGCCGGGTGAGACAACTCACGCTGAGAAACACGAGCCAAGCCCCAAGGCGCATTGCTTTGGACGTCCACCTCATTTATGTGCATGATAGAATCTTGCTCAATAAAATCAACGATTGTATTGGCTCTGAGAAGATCCAATAACGCTGGAGGTAAGTAACCCGCGTAACCTTTAAAGGAATGGAAGTTAATGAAGTCAAGCGCACTATGCATGAACTCTTGGGTCGCATCACGCAAGTCATCAACAATATCTCTTCTCATGAGAGTGGAGAATTGGGCCGACACCCACTCGTTGTGGGCCTCGTATTCACTATCCTGGTACCCGCCCTTGAGCACGACTATATAGCGCTGTGGAACCAAGTTTCCTCCTCTATTGAAAGAAGCAGGGTTTGCAGGCGCCGCAGGTGAAGATTCCTGGTTGTTGGCTGAATTCTCTGCGATGGCGTTTGCCTCAGGAAGTGAGAAAATTATTTCTGTGTCAGCCTTCAAGTCGTTTAAATACGGAATGAGCAATGCATTCGTACACGCTGCAAGAAGCGGCAAAACGACGGCAAACTTCATTTTGAATCTGTTTTGGTCACTTGAGATGTGCTGAATTTGGTTTTTGGTCTCAGCAAAAGTAATTCAGGGGCAGTTGTCTCAAAGGTAGGAAGCCAAGTGGTCAGAATGAAGAATGTGAAGTATAAATATCGAAGCAGTCACACAAAATACTCAGCGAATTTCTCAAATCTTTATTCGTTAAACTGTTCGAGCTAGTAAACTTTTAGCAATTATTGGGGTACTGGATAATAAGGGAAGTGAGGAGGAATGTGGAGTAGATAAAGTCTTATCTTGCGCGGGGATGAGGTAAGAGGGTGGCAAGAAGCTAACTGCAGGCTCTCACACCTGAACCCTCAAGTGGATCAAGTGGAATGCTTAATACTGATGGCTAGCCGCTTTTAGAATAGGCTAACAAGAATTTGACTGCTGAATATTTTGGACACTTAATTTTGGTGTACTACTTTCTTCAAAAGCTTGCGAAACTCAGCTGCTCATCCATGCTGGCTGTAATGTATCCTTTGTCGGTACGGCACATTGCACACTGTGGCTCAGTGTGAGCACAATATTGATAATGATAACCTGAAGCGGTAGGTGACCTCAAGGTCCGCGGTTTGATTGATGGCTTGTTTCCATTCCGAACTCACCGTCCGAGAACATTTCTCTTCTCTCCCCATTTTTTTTTTTTTTGCTTGATACATCTGATTAAAGACTGGAAGCCAGCGTTGCATACCTAGCTCTCCACGAAACTATACATGAGTATATATAAAACCGTAGCCAGCTTCGCTGCCGTGCCTTGCGTTAATATCTTGGCTTGGCTGCGTATGAGAATCAATTAGGTTGACATCGCCCTAGTGGCTGTACATTTAGGAAGGAACCTAGTTATGAATATATAGCGCGTTCCGACCGAATGGCTGGGGATTGGAGCTTCTGGGGATTGGGGCCTTTGGCCTTCTTAGTTATTTTATTTCCAGTTTGTTGCGTTCTTGTATAACTATAACTAGTACGAATACATGACTGAAGAAAGAAAAAAGATCTTTTAGTGTCAAAAAGAATGAGAAAAAATGTGGAAATTGATACGCGTGAATAAGGATTAAGGCAAGAGTTGCATGCCTGGCTTTTTACAAACTATTCAAAAAACTATAGATGATTCTGTAAAAGTTCTAGCGAGCTTCGCTACCTTGCGTTGAGGTCCTGGCTCGGCACCGTGTGAAACTTAATTAGAACGACCGCCCTAATCGTCGTACTTCCCCCACCTGAAAAAGGCTTTTAAAACTTTGCTCGAAAAAGATCCAACTATATAGTGAAACCTAAGTACTCTTTTCGGCACTTTTTTGCTTTACTCCCGAGATTGTCGTTAATTGTTTAGAATTAGTACTGTTTTGTTTTCGCATCTCTGAGGTCAAATTTAACCTGATTATATTTTTAGCCACTGCAAAAGCTTCTTTTTCTATCGCTGCGTTGCAAGAAAAGAAGGACAAATAAAATAAGAAACTGAACCAATTATAAGTAGACTGAAGTTTTTTTTTTTTTTCAGCCATTAGGGCGATGACAAGCTAATTATTTCTCATACGCAGCCAAGCCAAAATATCAACACAAGGCAAGGCAGCGAAGCTGACTAGGGTTTTATATATATTCAGGTTAGTTTTTGTGGAGATCTGGGTAAGTAATTCTGGCTCCCAGTCCTTAATCAGATGTATCAATCAAAAAAAAAAAGCAAAAAAAAAAAATCATACAGCTCCGGTCGACCTGGCCTGCACTCTATTTGTTCACTCAACGAAGTGAATTGGTTGCATTCAATTGAAATCTTCGTAATTATCTTCTGGATAGAGATGAGTCATCTTGTAACTGAGCGGAAATGAAACACAAGAGAAACACCTGGAAATGAACGAGTTTCAGCGCTGAATCTGCCTTTTTTGGAGTTTTGGCCTGACAAGCGCATGCCTGCTGTTGCGGCGGCACGGATTCGACGTGCGTGAAAATGAACTGTGATACCATTTGAACATGATTAATCTGTATGCGATAAGCGGCTGGCTAGTTGTAAAATCCATCTCTTCCCTTCTTTATTTTTTACAAAAAGACATAGTATAATCATATTCTTTTTCCTATCCTTTCGAACTCAGCCAAGGTGGCACGTTCAAGACTTCGCAACCAGAGCAGCAGACGGTCCTGTGACTAACAGCCGCGAAACTTGTTTGCTAACTTAGTGAAGAGATCTACGCGAATTTTTTTCAAGTCTCTGAAACAACTCCAACACAAATCTTCATCATGAGTGCCACAATCAAGTTGGAGAAAACCGACCGCAGAGACACACTCGTAGCGATCGAGAAGAAGTATCAGCAGTTTTGGGCCGAGAACAAATTCTTTGACGTGGATGCCCCCTCGTTGGAAGAGGATCCGGAAGAGGATGGTGAAAAGTTGCGGGAATCTCACCCAAAGTACTTTGCTACCATGGCTTACCCTTACATGAACGGTGTGTTGCACGCGGGTCACTCGTTTACTCTATCCAAGGTTGAATTTGCCACTGGTTTTGAGAGAATGAACGGAAAGAGAGCGCTTTTCCCCTTGGGTTTCCACTGTACCGGTATGCCAATCAAGTCTTCTGCTGATAAGATCAAGAGAGAGATCGAGCAATTTGGCGCGGATTTCTCGGGTGTTCCTGCGGAGGAAGATGAGGAGCCTGAACAGCCCAAGGAGCAGGCGAAAAGAGATGACCTCACCAAGTTTACCGCCAAGAAGTCAAAAGCAGCGGCTAAACAGGGCAGGGGTAAGTATCAGTTCGAGATTATGATGCAGTTGGGGCTTAGCAAGGAGGAGGTGGCGGCGTTCGCCGACCCGCAGCACTGGCTCGAGCACTTCCCTCCTTTGGTGCAGAAAGACGTGACCGCCTTTGGCGGCAGAGTCGATTGGCGTAGATCTATGGTGACCACGCCTGCCAATGCGTACTACGACGCGTTTGTGCGCTGGCAGATCAACCGCTTGAAGGACGTGGGAAAGATCAAGTTTGGCGAGCGGTACACGATTTACTCCGAAAAAGATGGCCAGGCCTGCTTGGACCACGATAGACAGTCGGGCGAGGGTATTAACCCACAAGAATACGTCGGTATTAAGATTGAGGTCACGGAGTTTGCCCCCGAGGCGCAGGAGGTGTTCGCGGAGCATAATTTCGACCTCTCAAAGAATAAGGTGTATTTGGTGGCGGCCACTTTGAGGCCAGAGACAATGTACGGCCAGCTGTGCTGTTTTGTGTCGCCCAAGATCGATTACGGCGTGTTCCGTGCAGCCGAGGGCGCATACTATATCACCACGGAGCGTGCATTCAAGAACATGTGCTATCAGAAGTTGACTCCTGTTAGGGGTGACTACACCGCCGCGTTGAAGATCAATGGTGCCAAGATCGTGGGATCCAAGATCAACCCTCCTGCCTCATTGCTCAAAGACTTGAGAGTGCTCCCCATGGACTCGATCTTGGCCAACAAGGGTACCGGTGTGGTGACTTGTGTGCCTTCAGATTCGCCAGATGACTACATCACCACGAAAGACTTGGCTAACAAGCCAGAATATTACAAGATCGAGAAGGACTGGGTTCAGACCGAGGTGGTTCCTGTTATTCACACCGAGAAGTTCGGCGACAAGTGCGCCGAGTTCTTGGTCAACGACCTCAAGATCCAGTCGCCCAAAGACACCGTGCAGTTGGCCAAGGCGAAGGAACTTTCTTACAAGGAGGGTTTCTACAATGGTACTATGCTTGTTGGCAAGTACAAGGGCGAAAAGGTTGAGGCAGCCAAGCCCAAGGTCAAGGCGGACATGGTTGCCGCCGGTGAGGCTTTTGTGTACAACGAGCCCGAAGGTCCTGTCATGTCCAGATCGGGTGACGAGTGTATTGTGTCTTTGGAGGACCAGTGGTACATTGACTACGGCGAGGAGACTTGGAAGAACCAGGCCTTGGAGTGTCTTGCCAGCATGGAGACGTTCACAAAGGAAACCAGAAACGGCTTTGAGTCCGTGTTGGACTGGTTGAAGAACTGGGCGCTCACGAGAACTTACGGTTTGGGCACGAAATGTCCTTGGGATGAGTCTCAGTTGATCGAGTCCTTGTCTGACTCCACTGTGTACATGGCCTACTACACAATTGCTCGTTTCTTGCACTCTGACTACTACGGTAAGACCAAGGGTAAGTTCGACATCAAGCCAGAGCAGTTGACCGATGAAGTGTTCGACTACATCTTCACCAGACGTGAAGAAGTCGACACAACGATTCCAGTCGACCAGTTGAAGGAGATCAGAAGAGAGTTTGAGTACTTCTACCCATTAGATGTAAGAGTATCAGGTAAGGACTTGATCCCAAATCACTTGACCTTCTTCATCTACACGCACGTGGCCTTGTTCCCTAAAAAGGTCTGGCCCAAGGGTATCAGAGCCAATGGTCACTTGATGTTGAACAACGCTAAGATGTCGAAGTCGACAGGTAATTTTTTGACTTTGCAGCAAATCGTCGAGAAGTTTGGTGCCGATGCATCCAGAATTGCGTTGGCCGATGCCGGTGACTCCGTTGAGGACGCCAACTTCGACGAGGCTAACGCAAACGCCGCGATTTTGCGTTTGACTACCCTCAAGGAATGGGCCGAGGAGATCAAGGCTTCCCAGGACACCTTGAGAAGCGGCGAACTCGAGTCGTTCTTTGACCTTGCCTTCGACAACGAGATGAACTTTTTGGTCGAGCAGGCTTACGAGCAGTACTCTGCTACTAACTACAAGAGCGCGCTTAAGTTTGGTTTGTTCGACTTCCAGACCGCCAGGGACTACTACAGAGACTCTGTTGCTACAATGCACAAGGGCTTGATGTTTAAATACATCGAGTTGCAGGCCTTGTTATTGGCGCCCGTGGCCCCTCATTTTGCCGAGTACTTGTATAGAGAGATCTTGGAGAAAGAGGGCTCTGTGCAAACCGCACAATTCCCCAGAGCCTCTAAGCCCGTCTCGCAAGGCTTATTGGACTCTTTGGAGTACGTGAAGGAGTTAGCTAGAGCCGTGCGTGACGCTGAAAGTGTTGTCTTGAAGTCCAAGAAGGGTAAGGCTGAAGTCGACGCATCGAAACCCGCAGTTTTGACATTACTCGTGTCTACTTCTTTCCCCGAATGGCAAGAGGGCTACATCGAGCTCGTCAGAGAGTTGTTCGAAAGCCAAAGCTTGAGCGATAACAAGATCATCAAGGAGAAGGTTGGCAAAGACATGAAGAGAGCCATGCCCTTTATCAACTTTTTGAAGCAGAGATTGGCCAAGGAAGATCCTAAGACCGTGTTCAACAGAAAATTGACCTTCGATGAGGGCAAACTCTTGCAACAAGTTGTCGACAACATCCAGAAATCCACCACCACGATTAAAATTGACAAGCTTCAGGTCATCTCGTTCCCATACGGCAGCAAACAAGGCCTTGATCTTGCCACTGGCCAGGAGGTGGAGATTACTGTCACCGGTAAGGTTGTGGAAGCAGCAGTTCCTGGCCAGCCTGGTATTGTGATCAAAAACGTCGAGTAAGCATCTTACCGCGCGTTCTGCTGAAGCCTTAATTTCATCCACTTTCAGCTGGAAATCAGCGACAGAATAAACGATTATTATTGACCGGTTTCTATATAATCACTGGACTTTTTGTAGGATGTCACTGCCCACAATGGTCGTACAGACCGCTGTCTCCTTAAGACTCATGGCTAAACACCATATACATAATATTTGTGGAACAGCAGTTCAGGTGTGAAATGTAAACTGTACACCAAACTCTGATTTTTCTTTTCCGCATCAATTCCGTTCTTTCGAGACAATGTATCGTTGTCACCTCGGAAAACAGTGTCTTGAGACCGGGGCGGGGCAGGTGCTCACTGCAGAGCACGAACTTACGAAGCGTCTTAATAAGTACACAGCAAAGAGTATTTGAATCATAAACACGACATAAATGAAATTAGTCCAGTATAGCTGCTTTCATTTCTCACCGAAAGAAAAAAAAAAACACATAAAATCTTGGCTATGACGGGATTCTTGCCGGCTTTACAAGAACAGAGAATCATGCCCCATTCGCTTCTCCCCTAAAATTAGCACGCACGTATTGTGCGCGCGCCGTATTCGCCTGTCGCGGAATGTGAGGGAAACGTGATTTTAGTCGTCACCACTATAGATAAGTTCCAGACGAGGAACCACTTATTTGTTTTAGTTCACCTGGAAAGCATTTCGTGCTAGCGAGAGTGGATGGAGTCTGAATGGATATAAAACTAGAAAACGTACACATCCGCTAAAAACGAAAATATCCGCTTATCTGAATAAGCTTAGACTTCAGAGACCACAAAAAAAAAAAACAGATAGATATCACGGCCCTGGCGCTTGCTGAGACTTCATTACAATACCAGCATCCTGAAGAAGTCTCAAGAGGCAAAGTGCTTTTCTTTTTTCTTGACTGAGTATTACGAAAGGTAAGAGCTCTCGAAAATAGCCGAAAAAATACCCAGGCCCATTCCCAAATCAGGTCAGTTTGCGGCTGAATCTATACATACGCCTTCTCTCCTTTCAGGGGCGCAAGAAACTTACTTTGAATGTCACACATACCGCCACAGTACCCGCTTTTGGGCAAGGAGCCCACGTACGACACCAAGCTTCAAGATCCGGCAGGGGAAGTAGCCGCTGGATGGCTTTCCGAACCCCCTAACTATACCCCGCTTCTGTTGACATCGTGTTTGACGGAATCGCAGCTCAAGGAGTCGCGCAAGCGATATCGTGCCGGTGCCGCGTCAGCGGGACAACAAAGCTCTACAACTGAGCCCGAAACACACTCGTGCCTGGTGGAATCGGGCGATGATATGATAATTACAGACTGCGAAACTGGCGTCGAAAATCACCACAATGTGCACCCACCAAAGCGGCGCATGACTGCGTCCCAGCCCTTGGATGCGATGCATACATCTTCTTCGTCGGGCCGGGCGGCAGACGCCATTGACCGTGAGTTCAAGGATCCCATACATCCGTGTACACCGACGTTGATAGAATCGCCTACACACTCGCCAAAGCTGCCTGTTTCCGAGATTGACGACCTGACGCAGCAATTGGTGTTGCCCCTGCCACTGGCACTGCCCGTACAGCTGGCTACCGAAAAGCCACTGGCGCAGTCGGCGTTGGAAAAACAGCTTTCACGCGTGCCTTCAAACCAGGCCGAACTCATCAGTATGATCATGAACTTGAGCAGCTTTGTGCTGCCACAGAATAGGAACCATCTTGTTTACTCATTATTACAAGGAGTCGGGCGGCTGCTGCTCCTGAGCTTTTGCGATGTGATACAAAAACTGCTTAACCACGATATATTGACCGCTCTACCACTTGAACTTTCTCTAAACGTGCTTCTGTTTTTAGACGCCAAGTCTCTCTTGGCAATCTCACAAGTCTCGCGCCGCTGGTACAGTTTGGTGAGTAACACCAAATTATGGTGTTACTTGCTCCGCAGAGACAACCTTATCACAAGCGATGCATCCATAGCGCTTGAGCTCTCAAACCCCGCCAGGTTGTTTGCCGAATGGGCCACCCCGAGCCCACACTTGACACAGATTAATTACGCACAGCTTCTTTACAAAAAGCGTTTTCTTATATACAAGCGGTGGATGGACCCGTCCTATGAACCAAGGAGAATAAGCATAGCTGGACATGGCTCGAACATTGTGACATGTCTCCAGCATGACGAAGATAAGGTTATCACGGGAATTGAGGGCAAGCTGATTAACGTCCACCTGACGCAGACTGGCCAACTCCGCACGCTATTGCAAGGTCATGATGGCGGAGTGTGGGCACTCAAGTATTTTTCAAATACACTTGTGAGTGGCTCCACGGACCGCGATGTCCGTGTATGGAATATCCGCACAGGTAAATGTACGCATGTGTTCCGTGGGCACACCTCGACGGTGCGATGCCTCGACATCTTACACCCGGTACAAATTGGTGTTAACGAGAACGGTCAACCGATCATTTTCCCAGAAGAGCCGCTTCTTGTGACCGGGCTGCGAGATCACAACTTGCATGTATGGAAGCTCCCTTTGGATAACGAGAGGCAGGGAGGGGACGAGATTACTGAGACAAAAACTTACGACTCAAAAGACCCAAACAATCCATACCTTGTTAGTATATTGTCAGGTCACACGCAGTCTGTGAGGTCTGTAACTGGTTACGGAAATATCGTAATCTCAGGGTCTTACGATGCCACTGTTCGTGTTTGGGACTTGCTCAAAGGAGGCAGATGCAAACACGTTCTCGAAGGCCATACCGACAAAATCTACTCAACGGCGTTGAATTTCAGGACGAGACGGTGTTATTCCGGGTCAATGGACCTGTCAATTAACGTTTGGGATTTTGACAAGGGAAAATTGCTCTATTCGCTTGAGGGTCATAACCTACTTGTTGGTCTCTTGGAGCTCTCAGATAAGTACTTAGTGTCTGCCGCGGCCGATTCGACGCTACGTGTGTGGGACCCCAAGACGGGAGAGAATCTCAGCAAGTTGAAGGGTCATAATAGCGCCATTACGTGTTTTCAACATGACGGCCTACGTATTGTCAGTGGCAGCGAGCGTATGCTCAAGCTTTGGGATATAAAGACAGGAAAGTTTGTACGAGACTTGCTTTCGGATATCACAGGCAGTATATGGCAAGTCAGTTTTGATTCGGATCGTTGTGTTGCCGCGGTACAGACAAGTCGGAACGACAATGAGGAGACTTACATCGAGATCTTGGATTTCAGCACGCCACTCAACGAAAACAAAATTCTGACATCACTGGAAGACGCGGCAATGCAATAGAGTATACAGCACTGTCGCCATTATTTGAGTCTAAAACAAGGTACATCGAAATACACAAAAGAAATTAGCGCTCATCGGCTCGCTTGGACAATTAGGGATTGGTGTTGGCAAAGTAAAGTTTCCGCAATTTCGAGAACCTGTCTAAACTTCCTTTCACATCCAAGCTGCGTTTTCGCGTCCCGTAATCTCTAGAATTATCATTGTCGCTTACTTCCATGAAATTATCCTCTGTGTTCACGTACTGGCCCTCGGGACCTATGTGTGCCTCCAGACTAAGTATCATATCGTAGAAATAGCTGAAATAGGAAGTTTCACCATAATTCTTCACAACTGCACACCACTCTTTGTGCCCTGCGAGCGCATTATCACTTGAATCGCCATTTGCAGTCGATCCAAGATTGTGACTATAGCCTTGCTCAACGTTCTCGTTGTCTAGATCCATTTCATGATTTAACGAATTTTGAGTCGCTTCAATATAATTATCATGTTCTGTTAACCCAGTCTGATTCAGGAACTCAGAATGAAGAAAAATCCGTTGATTACACATTGTGCACGCAAGTAAAGGTACCGTTTGCGCTTGAAATACATGGACATTGAGGTCCCAACCCATTGCCGCCAACACATATGCCCACGAAGGTAATGTTTTCTCAAGCACGGGCCCGAAATTTTCCTTTGAGTCTTTGAAATATCTACTGAGAAGCCACAGATTCGAAACTTTGATGAACGCTGTCAAGTCCAGAATGGCATCTCGCGGCGCTAATGCCAGCAATGCATGCGCGTAGTGATCCGCAATCGCCAAATTGCAGTATAACTTGTGAAGAAGGGCCAAGTATGCCGATATGAGCTTTTCGTTAGTGGCGGTCACGTGAGGCGTCAAGTAGTAGGTGCCAACAAGCGGGCATGCAAAATTACGCCAGGGACACAGCCCTGAATGGGCAGTTAGCTGAATTTGGTTCACATACAGCTCTTTGAGTCGACTATTGAGCTCTTGAATGTCGTCAAAATCAAACTCACACGGTGCGAAATCAGGTTGTCGGTCGAGCGAATTGAACCTTAGTACTAGTTGGTGGTCGCAGCCCGTGCACCGCAAAGAGTTCTTGAAAGTGTTATCAAGTGACACAGGATCGCATTCCCAGCCATATGCGCTGCAAAAAAGCTCTGTGAGTAGCGAATTATTGTTTTTGAAACGTGGGATCTCCCAATTGAGAGCCGTATACGAGCGGAGTCTGAGTAGGAGCAAATCACGCGAGAATGGGTCATAATTAGATTTTTTTCTCGCCGATCTGGGTTCAGGGCCATGATCCAACTCCATGGCTTGTTTGGATTTATGATAGTTATAATGGTTTTTCTTTTTGACCGAGCTAAAAAATTGTATATCTGGGTGCGAGGCCCATTTAGAAGGCGTGCTCGCTTTCAGTAGTTCAAAAGGCGCTAGCCCGTTATCGGGTTTCGATATCACGTCAAGACACTGGTCAAGGACTTTCGGCGTACCCAAAACAGCCTCCGAATATTTCATTGGAAAAATAACGACCGGAATTGTGCGTGTTTATATATGCTTAATAGTGTGGCTCACTTATGACGATGGCCTTGACATTGTGAAGTAAGACGCGACATGTATGCACGTGACCGCCAAGAGCCACCACAGATTTTGTTGACCCAACTGAAAAGAGCGGAATTTTGGGCCATGTTCGGTATTTAAGAAATTCAACTTGTTGAATAAATAACAAAGGTGTGCGCGTCTTGTGCATTCAAGCTTTTGGTGAAGGAAGTTTATCTGCGGTCCATTAATGGCGGCAGGGGTCTTTAGTGATATATTTATTATGAGGAAAGCGGCGCAAATCGGATGCTCATTCGCTCAAGAAGTTTCGTTTTTTTTAATATCTTTTACCTTGAGTGTCTCAAGTCAAACTTTGAAGCTCTTTGGTCTCTCTAATGGAAAACATTGTACAATTCTGCACTGGATCTCCTGTACATTCTTCTGTACATAGTACGAATTGTCTTACAAAGTCTCATGAAGTGACTTTTGAGAACGCGGAAATATCACGCTTGACTAGTTTCAGGTCAAATGAAGAAGAATGGAAAAAAGCAAGAGTTTATGCAACTCTGAGTTCGAAAAGCAACCAGTGAATCAAAAATACGCTCTCTGATTGGAAATGTCTGCAAGCCAAACAGCGAAGCGGGCTAAAGTTTTATATTTATATATATACTTTTTGAAGTAAGATTAGCAAATCATTCCAAAACCCAGTATTTAGTTACATGTATCAAGGAAAGAAAAGAAGAAAAATTGCCAAAGATAAGGAAACATGTGTAGATGCATTGAGGAGGCCATCAATGTGATATTCCCGATTTCTTTCCTATCAGTGTGCACGTGACAATTAAGATATTGTCATACTAAGACCTTCGCTGTGCCAGTGCCAGTGTCTTCAAAGATTTGGAATGGCGACAACAACAAAAACAAGAAAAAACAAAATAATTAGCATCAGAAAACCCTGACGGGGCCTTTGTCCTTATAAGACTTTCGAAAATACTGCAAACCAAAAAAAACATGACAAATGCTAATGATGACGATAATCACTTTTCTCGCACTGGCTTGAGACCTCATGATCGTCGCGAAAAAAACACCCTCCATGCAAGTTCATGTCGATAAACTAGTTTTGGCTGGAGCTAATTTGGAACCTTTTTTAAGTTGCTAGAATCTTTCGAAGCCACGCAAAAAATAACATTCGAAAATGGTAACGCGGCCCACTATAGAAGAGGTCAACGATGACGACATCGATAACATGGATATGGACCTTGCACAGTTTGACCCGAGCCTCAAAACTCCGTTGGCACCCATAAATAAGCCTGTGATCACAAGGTCGCAAGATACGGAACAAAACACTTCCAGCTTCGCTAATTTTGGCGGCTCGCCGCTGAGTGCGCCTAGAGTAGAGTCTCGCAGCGACATTGTCGACCCGGAAAAGTTCACTGACGAGGAAAAAGGCGAGATCAGACAGCTTCAAATCATCTACCCATGCTACTTTGACATCAACAGGTCACACAGTGAAGGAAGACGGGTCAGCACAGAGATGGCTGTGGAGAATCCGTTGGCCAAGACGATCTCTGATGCCTGCCGCCAATTGAACATGCCTGTTTTGCTAGAAGTCGAGAAATCGCACCCACAAGATTTCGGCAACCCGGGCCGGGTCCGTGTGCAGCTCAAAGTGGACGGTAAGCCATCAAACAAAGCATTTCCGACGAAAAGAGCTTTGTTCCTGGCGATCTCAAAGTATTTGAAGGCCCACCCCACTACTTTAGCCAGTATTGGGAAACAGTGCGGCATTCCTTATCCAAAGGAGTATGAAGTCGACTTTACGCCCGAGGAATTGCCCAAGGTGAAAGGTTTCCGCATGAACACAATTGTGCCCGTCCACTCTAACTTAACTTTAAAGCATCCCATGATGAAACTGATCTATGACCCCGAACCAGAGCCCATCGAGGCACCTAAGCCACCAAAGGCGCCTAAAAAGAAAATGATGAAGATCAGAGGTTGATCGTGTATGTTAATACTGTGTGTTGAGAGGAATGAAGTTTCTATGCTGAAGAATAGTGGAGTGTAGTTTATATTTATGCTACAAAGTGAAATGATAATGATGGCTGAAGTGATAGCCTGGTGTATATCACCACCGATTTGTAACGACATCCAGGTAACTTTTTTTAGCTTGATACACCTAATTAAGGACTGGGAGCCATTGACTTAGCTCAAAGATCCTTCCAAAGTTGCGGGAAAATCCCAGCTCCAACTTTAGCCAACATCAACTTAACATAATCGACATTGTAGGGAGTGTTTCCTGAACAGTATATATGAGGCCTAATTATAGGATGGGTACATGAGCTCAGGGGAGAGGCGAGCTTTACCCAGTTCAAGCAACTTCGTAACATGACCTTTTGTTACGTACATAAACTACCGAGCGAGAGATCTCGCTTAAGTATGGTGTGAGAACCAACGGTCATAAGGTACATACGAACAATCCCCAATCGATACACTACTTTCAATCGTAAATTTTGATGGCATTAGCAGATAAACAAGGTAATCCAATATACTAAACCGATGGGGCATACTTCTCTCTGTATGCTTTGATGGCAGCCAAGTTTTCGGCAGACAACTTCTCGGACAAGTAGGAAATAATGTCAGACAACGATACGATGGAAGATACGGGAATGCTGTATTTCACACTCACCACTTGCGTCGCAGAAAGGTGAGAGTCCGCAGTAGTCTCCTGTCTGTCAAGGGCAATAATGCAACCCACCACGTTACCCTGTTCGGCACCAATGATGGTGAAGGCCTCGTTAATGGCCGTGCCTGCAGTCATGACATCATCAATAATCAAGATGTTTTTGCCCTTCAAATCGCAGCCTACAATCGACCCACCCTCTCCGTGGTCCTTTTTCTCTTTTCTGTTGAACGAATAGCCCGTACTGCCGTACTTCTCTGGGTTGATTTCGGCCAATTTAGCCACGGTGATGGCTGCCAATGGAATACCCTTATAGGCAGGCCCGAATAAGATGTCAAACTCGATTCCCGAGGCAATGATCGCCTGAGCGTACGCGGTGGCCAACGTAGAGAGCAATTTTCCCGTGTTGAACAAACCGAGGTTGAAAAAGTATGGCGACTCACGGCCCAGTTTGAGAGTGAAAGTGCCGAATTTCAATGCCTGCGACTCTAACGCAAGGTCCAAGAAAGACGTTTGAAAAGGCTGCATTGTCATTATTTAGTTATCGATTAAGATTTGTTTTCTCGCTGCTTCCCTTCAGCCGACGCAAATTATCCAGAATTTATTTCAACTGAAGGAGAAGGAGAGGAGAAGAGAGAAATGGATGGTTTTGGTGGGGGAAACTTGTCCTGGAAAAAAGCGAGCAACGCCGGAAAAAAACATCTTTGTCATGTGCAGGCTGCTGACATCGTCTGAGTCAGCGGCAGCAGCAGCCCCATCGAGAAGACTGATAGGTACCGATCATGTGACCATAATTTTGAGATCAAAACATCAATATTGCAACAAAGGCCACTAGTCACCCGGGAAAAGTATTTGATAGGTCACAAATTTCAAATATAGGAAGAAAGAGGAAAACGAAAAATTTCAACCAAGCACTTTTATTCGTATCTACCCAGGAGCTAGCTTTCATTCTAGTGGCATTGAGAATTCTTGACACCATTCTGCTTGTTCCATACATCGCCAAATATGAACCGCCACAGACGTAGAAATGGCGTCAACCAAGAAATTTTGGAGTATGAGGATGCCATTCATGACATAGAAACACAACAGCGACGCGACTTGGGTGTACATTTGTACCTGGCGTTTCTTCTGCGGCAGGTGAACCCGCATTTTCCCCCAGACCGATGGACGGCGTGGCCGTTGCCGTCTGACATGGTGCCAGATCCTCGCATGACCGCCGACGCAGAAGATTTTGTTGTTAGCGATTCTGTGTATAATCAGGGAAATACAGGTAATACTCAGAGCGAGAAACAGGCAGATCTTGACCGAGAACATCCGCCTGTGACGCTCCAGAGCTCTGGACAAAAGGCAGCACTACAGCTCAAGAGCCGAACTATCTCCAATCCGAGGGCAACACTTATAAACGAAATTCACTTTGTGCTACAGCGTAAAATCAAGGCGCAATTGGCCCGAACAAGGCTGCAAAAGGGGACTATAAGCTTGGATGATGACTCTGAAATGATGCGTATCATGGCAACGCGTATAGCCAACAAATTGGGTAACGTGTTGCACCGGCTACTGATACAAAAACATAGAAATCATCAGGGTAAACTAGGTTTCTCGGGAAGATACCTAAAAAACTGGCAAGATGTGGCGTTGGCGGATTTGTGCAACGATAAACTCGACCAACGCGTGAGTATTGAGGCGCACCGCAGAAAATACTTGAAAATGCGTGATCTTTTTGTCAATGTATCCTACAACTATAGGTATGATGCTGACATGTATGCTGACCCTGACGATGGCGAGCAGACGCCTGTGCCAGAGTTCAATGTTGACCAAAACCTCGATGCTATTGAGCAAGAGGGCCTCATGCCAGCCGGCCATGAGCGGGCCCAGGAAGTCATGCAACAGCGCCAAAAAGACCTCAAGTTTAAGCAGAGCTTGTATTTAGGCTTATTGGACCAAGCTGTTCGTATGAAACAGCTTTCGTGGGATCCACGGGACAATTCAGAGGAATCGTATATACCTCAAGGGGAGTTTCTTCAGGAGAGACGTGAACGCGTGTTTCAGCACGTGTCGTTGGAAGCAGAGGATTTTGAAGCAATGTTACCGCCCAGATAACGTGGACTACAGGTGTGTGTATGTATGTGTGTGTGTGTGTCCCGAATTCTATAATAAAATTTATGAATGGCTATGAACATGTATAAAGCGAAACTTCGTCATTGTGGCCCTATTTTCTCTTTTCGAACGTGGAGGTGATCTCAGTATTGAAGATCACGTCCCAAAACTTGCTGGTGACACCGAAGCCCATCTCGTAGTTCTTGTAGTGATGCTCCAAATGGTAAGTCTTAAGTTCCTGAAAGAATTTGGGCAATTTTGTGTGATGCAACACGTAGTGGGTCACATCGTACATAATGTAACCCAATGTGCCACCAGCAAATCCCGAACAAGCCATGTAATACGGAAAGATCTTGAAGATGAGGCGGTAGAAAGGGTATGCCAATACGACAAATAGAGTAGGTGGCAATACCAACCGATTCTTGTCCATAGGCAAGTAATGGTGGATACCATGAAGGAGAAAATGCAACGTGAAAAATGCCTTATGATCGGGAAGGTAATGATCCAAGTGGAACAAAAACCTGTGCAAACAATACTCCACTAATGTCCACACGAATAATCCCATTGCCCAAAGACTCAAGGCTGTGATCTTACTCTGATTAACAAATCCAACATAGAAAAGCGCAAAGTTCAAAGGAAGCCAGATTGTAGGCACAACCCACCATGCAGTCAAGGACAAAGGTTCCAAGAAGTTGCCAAAAAGAGGCGCTGAGCCTTTCCCGTAGTGGCGTGGCCTGTGCACTTGCTCCAAGTAAAACTCCTTGGAAAAGTTGGAGCGAAATATCTGGGGAAGAAGAGCCTGATTGAGGTCCAAGAATTTGTGCTTCATTACGTCCTGCGTAAAGTCCGTCTGGATTGAAAGTTTCTCAAGTGCAGGCAAATTGCTGTGAAACTCGCTCATGTCAAACTCATCCTCGGCCTCTTTCGTGAGCCTAACTTCAACTGGCACCTTCTTCTTGTTATTGATGAGCTCCTCTTCCTCCTCTGCGGTTGCCAAATACCCCACTAACATCTCATCATCAAGCATTTCATACGCGCTTTCGGAATGCTCATGCGACTCCATGTCCGCCATAATCTCCGTGATATCCTTGCCAGCATAAGGAAGAATGATGTCGGATCCAGCAGGATGCTCTTCAAGAAATGAGGTCACATCGTAGACTTTTCTGTGGTAAAGTGTGACCCAGCAGTCGCCTTCAGTGTTGTGTTTTGCCACTGCGGCGGCAGAGACGAGAGGCAAAACGTTTGACATAACCGCACTCTGTCTTTATTTGTGAAATCAGGAATAAATGAATGAAGAAGAATAAACAGAAAAAGTAAAAAAGTCGTTAACAGAAGGTGTCTTCGATGAGGGCACGGGTCCTGCGAATGTATTTGTATTCCATGTTATGCATTTTTCTGTGCTTTTCTTTTTTTCCGTGTCTTCCGCGAATTGCCTGCGTCGTATATCATCACAGTCACGCGGATTGTCGTACGATTACGGGAAACCCCATTGGGCACCGAAACAGACGAAACCTCACTCTTCTAAAGGGTAGATAACAATGGGCTAGACTTTGGTCTTCTCCGTGAACTTTCCTTTTTTCCAAAAAAAATCGACACACACGGGATTGGCATCTCGTTTGAAGCCGGAGAGTCACGTCGCGTGGTGTTCCGGACAACCGAAAGCGCGTAGGCCCGGCCCGGCCCATCCCACTCACTATTTGCAACACACATATTTGACTGATGCTCAACTCAACACGCCGTACCATCAATTCCTGCGCACATAAAATTAGCAAAAAAAATCGAACTTACTTCTTCGAGCGCTAAACACTGATTTGATTGTCCTTCACATCCAAATCGATTTCAATCGAGTCAAGGTCGCTTTCTTCAACCCCATCGTCTGCCTCAAACTCTGTATCGATGTCTTGATCTCCCAAGAAGTCAAGATCTCCATCTGGTGGCGCGGTCCCGAATTCGTCCAGTGACATCTGCTGTTCAAGATGTAAAGTGTGGTCCACCAAATTCAAGTAAGCATACATGAAATTCGACAAGATAACTTGTTCTCTCAAAGATCTTTTGGGGTTTGCAAGCTTCAAATGAGACAACCTGTAGATGGCACGCTCAACGTGCACTGGAAATCTGTAATCGATCATTATTAGAGTTGAGTTGGACGGAGGCGGCAAAGGAAATCCAAAAGCGGAGTCAGTGAACTCGATGGGCTGATTAGGTCTAGAGTATCTTTTGATGGATTTCTTGAGCTTCTCCTGGACCTCTAGCGTCGATTTTGGTTTTGAGTCATCATCGTTGACCTTTTCTTCCTCCGCTGCAATAGCTGACGCTCCTGGTTGCTCTGTTATTTCTTCCTCTCCCTCGTAGATCTTTTTCATGTTCCTAATTTTGTTTTTTATGCGTGAAGAAACTCTATTCTCGTCGACCTTCTTCGTCTCATCATTCAGTTTTTCTCTAGTGAGCTCTTTGCTAGATTTCTGAGACAGCGCATCTTCGGATCCACTCTTTGCGCTAGCCCTTGAGTTCTTCTTTTCTTTGAAGTGTACATAACTCGGATGTTCCCCCTCAATCTCCAGAGACTCGTTGCTAACCTTTGCTAGAGCAATGTCGGATGTCAGCTTCTCGTGCGAGACAGAACTACTTCTCTTCTTCCTGAAAAACTTTGTGATCGCGTTTTCTTTGCCATGACTTTCGTCTTTTGTCGTAGGCGATTCTCTCTTGAGGCCTGCCATCTCTGGGGAGGAAACGGATCTAACCGGTAACCTTTTTTCTGTGGGGGCACTTTTTTTATCGATGCCCTTCTTCGAGCTGCTCTTTTCCTTGGACCATGGCCAAGGCTTTTTAGATCTCTTCTTCTCGACTCCCGCGCCAACACCTGAAGGTATCATTGCGGAGTCTTTCTCGCTCAGTTTCCCTGAAGTCCGTGAGTCTTTACTAACCTTTCTGCTCGAAACCTTTTCCTTTTCTTCTTCTTCAAAACTGAATTTGTGCTCGCCAGATTGAATCAGACCATACATGCCAACCTTCTCGGCTTTTGAATGCTCTGCTTTCCTTACCTGGACAGAGTCTCCTTTTGACTCAAGTTTTTCACCTGCTTCCAGGAGGGAGGTGCTTGAAGAGCCATATCCGTTTACAAAAGTGTCATTTGACTGAGTGCTCTGTCCAGTGGGAGAGTTTTGAGTCTTGCGTGTGTCTTGTGCCACAGTATTTCTGAAATGAGACTTCCCTACATCGGAGTTCTCTGGAATGGACACAATTTCGTCCGTCTTGGGTTCGTCAAAAGTACTCAAGTCCCTGCCATCATCAGATACAGATGGCTTCTTCTTTTGCTTTTCAGAAGTTTCTAGCTCAATAAGGATATCAGCCTCAATGCCCAAAGTGTCCTCATAGCTGACATCCTGATGTGTGAGGTCGAAACTAAAATCTGCGGGCTCGCTCTCGGCAGTTGGATCTTTCAATGATTGGAAAGACATAGCTTGCACTGCGTCTTCCTTTAATTTGTCCGGGTCGGCTTTGGTCGCCAAACTCTCCTTGAACTCGTTTATTTCATCACGCAACAAGTCAAGATTCTGATCGAGGTCCTGCGTCTTATCACGGTTGTTGTACGGTCTGTATTTCATTGAAACAAGCTTTTCGCCGCTGATGAGCCTTGGTGTTTGCTGCCGGGAGTTAGCTGGTAAGCTATTAGAAGAGACATTTGTTTGATGCTCTTCCGGCCACTGGCCTTCGTTGCTTGACAGGACCCTCGTTGGAAAGAATTGCGTCAGAGGCGAAGTCGGAGAGGGCTGGCGATGACTATGTGAACCCCTGGAGTTCCACGAAGATTCAAGATCACGCATTTGATAATGGTCATGAGCTTTCTGGCCCGACAAAGGCCCATACTTGCCTTTTATCTCGTGCTCACGAGAGGATTTCCGATTGTTCAATCTCGGGGAGGTGCTAGGATCAGGAATCTTATACAAAGGCTGTGCCCTCGGTGATGGAGGGCTCAAAGTTTTTGAGGTCAAGTTGTGCTGGCTGTATTTTGTAGCCAGAAGATTATGCCCAAGCGCGTCAGATATCTTTGCCGTCAGATACGGTGAATCATTCGCTGAAAACGCACCCAAAGTTACGCCAGTGGTGGACTTTGATGAAAGACTCCTTGTATGACTCGAATGTGCGGGGACTTTATAACTGAAAAGCACTTGCGAGCTGCGCGGGTTGATACTCTGTATGCTCGAACGTGATGCCGAGTGATTTAAAGTGAAGTTTTCTCGCTTAGAATCGGGATCAGTGAAGTTCGAGTTCTGTCCAGCTTGCAAGCTAGGGCGTAAGTCCGACTGTATATTAGACACTGACAAGTTGTGTCTGAGCTGCGCCAATTTGCCAGCTTTGTTGTTCTGCAATTGAGAACCCAACAGTGACGTTGTAGGGTTTTTCCTGTAGTCGACTCTGCGGCTTCTTCTTAGCGAAAAGTCGTCACTTGCATATCCATTCGGGCTTCTCAAAAGGCCATTAGGACCGGGCCGAGATGACGAAGCGGATCTGTATGTATGCTGGGGGCTATAGTTCAGGGGCGGGTTCTGCCGCGGAGAATGTGTGGGAGTCTTGAAAGGCACCGTGGCATATTCGTCGTAGCCCACATCGACCACTTCTGCGTGCGACGCACTGCTCGAGTGATTAGCGTGCTCTAAGTCATCAATGGCCGTGCGCTCCACGTCACTGTACCCCAAGGACGATGTTGAAAGGGACCTGGCTAATGTGACCGCGTCGCTCGAGTCCATGCCTGCCAAACGGGACATGGTCTGCAACTCCGACGTCAATCGCCACAACAGCGGGTTACTGAGTCTATTCTGAGATCTGTGGTCATGCGAGCCGGGGAGATTTTGGGTCTCGGTGGCATAATCATGTTTTCCGTTATATGCAGTAGTATCAGTTTCGGTGCCAACGTCATCTGTAGTCAGAAATGAAAGCAGAGAGCGCTTCAGGCGTTTGGCCAGCTTCAGACGCGAAAGCTTTCGCTCAAGCAACTCGTCGATGGCCGACTTCACGTGATTTTTGAATTGTTGCGGGTTTACCTCTGGATGAACGTTTGCCGGAACCCATAACAACTCGTCTGAGAGGGGCTCTTCGCCCACAGACGACGGCTGGGTATTCTCAAGCGACTCTCTCTTCGTTGATATATTTTGTGCGTTTGACGCGCTGTTTGAGCGTGCCACGTCTTCGTGACTGTCCAGGGTTTCTGAATCTTCTGTTTCCGAAAGCAAAGGTGCCGACAACGGGGCCTCAGGGCATGTGTCAGGCTCGTTCGTAAACTCCCTGTCTAGCAAGAAGGAATAGTTCGCTTCCAGTGCCGAGATATCTGGATCAAGGCTCATTAGGTGGCCAATCAGGAGTCTTTTAAGCGCCGCGACCATCTGTTTCTCCTGTTCGATCTCGCGAGCGGCAGACTCATAGATTTCAGGCGTATTTTTCGCCGACGACGTCGACGGTGACCGCAGATTTGCTCTTGGCATGTTTTGGTGAGGTTTCCGGATGTTTATGGCGGAATTCTAAGTGTACTTCTTGACCTTTGGTGACTATAAGTGGAACATGTATGCTGGGCCCAATCAGCGGTGATCCTGGGGCAGTTTTAGGTTAGAAATGAAGGGAAAATCAGCAAGAAATATGAGGGATCGAAAAAGCTCTTCGAAACAAGATAAACTGCGCTAATTTGAACGGAAAATTTGACTGTTCGTGCTGCTTTCTGTGTAGAGATATGTGAACGGTCGATCACCGAGGGCCATCTATCCACGCAAGTTCCCGAATCTCAGATAACTTTTTCGCAGGCGCGGGCCAGGTTCCACAGTAGGACGGTTACTCCTTTTGTGGGCATTTTCGGATTGCGAACCATTGTAGCATTTATTTTAGTATGGCCAAACCACTTCTCTAGTAAACTAGGCTAGAATTATATAATAGATAATGAACCAATATCATTGATGAACTCTCATTTATCGTGTTGCGCTTTTTTTTGATTAGATCGCACATGTTTGGCCCCGGGCCAGGGACATGCGTTGCGCCTCGAGTTGTGGACGTATGCTCAACCGTGTCGACCGCGCAGGTGCCGACACAATGTCGCGACTCTGTTACGCACCCAAGCCACCACACGTGAATGTACTGTATACAAACAGTGCATATCTGTGTTGTAACTCAATGTACATGCGTACGCATATAAGCGCATGGAGTCACGTGTGATCACGTCTCGTCGAATATGTAGTACACCAGTACATCTCTTCGACCATTCTCATATATACAGCCTCCCGGGTTTCCCCACCCTAGCCTTGAGGAGGTTATCCATGGTTATCCACAGTTAACGAGACAAACTACTCTACCTTGTTCAGTTAAGTTTACAACATCGTGAATACAAGGTCTACTCTGGGCGCATTAGGCGCCTTGGGCGACCCTGCTTCCATTATAAACTAGAAGCGTAAGACAAATACTGGTCAACCCGCTGTAGCTGAATTGCCTGTAGCTATCCCCTCATTAGAGGACAATGACGACGATCCTTTGGATCCAGATGAGGTGAGTCGTGAGAAAGTAAAAGCCGCCAAATATCGCTCGAACAGGACATAAATCGTCTTCGGCAACTTTCCAAATACGGCAATTTCGCATTCCTGTTCCAAAAGGGAGACTCGCGAACGGGAGAAATTCGTCAACGGGGTGGACACGTGCAACAGCACTGGGCCCGGTGGCAGGTCACGTGACAGGTACGCTTCGAACATGGGTGATTTCTCTCTGTTTTTTATCAGTGATTACTCGTAAAATAAGGTTTTTGTCTGTGATGAATTCTATAATCAGTATCTTTTGCTGTGAATGCATGCATAAATCAGGCATTTATTAAGCCAAAAGATAGAAGTGCATTTCTCTGGCTCGTCGCAGTCGCTTCAGGAGTGCGTACGTTCATGTCTAATAACGCTTTAGAACATGGCGTGACTTGTTTATGAGATAGCCGGGCTTGAATTTTCCAAAAGTGGGGGTTTTCGCTCCACAAATACGCGATTTCGAAAAGGAATGTTTGAAGCCACAGGTAAGGTTGACCATAATTGGCGAGAACTAGGGCGGCTTGCCCTTGGTGCTCGTGGAGCATCCGTCGGGCATTGATGTGCACGAAATAAAGTCGGGGAACGGTTTGGGCAAGGTTCTTGATTAACGATCGACATGCATCGGAATCTAAACGATGGGCAAGCTCAGACGCGTAGACAAACTGCACGGGCATTGTGCAAGGACTAGTTTGCGCTCGCCGCGGGAGTAAGAGTACCCTCTAGTATATCAAAATCCGCTTCTTTGCTGGCTAAAACCTCGAATCATGGAGTAGCCATTGAACACGTGACTGAAGAAAAAGTTGTCAATGTAGACACGCTCAATGTGCGCTTGCTCAGGAGAGCAGCTCACGGTGTAGTTGGCGTCGTTCCGGGCGTCTAGGCCCAATGATACCACGGTCGCTTCCAGCCCACAGCATCCACAGGTGTTACCACAGATGGCACGCGACTTCTCCACAATTGGCATAGCTACGCAGATAAACTTTGACGGCCACAGCACCACAAGGGTTTGGGTTTGGATGCACGTTGGCTTGAGTCGCTCGAACACTGTCTCTGTCCTTGTCCACTCAAGGTATTTTACATAAGCATGACTTATTGTACTCGTTCTCGTGAACTTGGTTTTCGACCAAAATTAAATTCAAATGGGGCAGTTCGTGCTAGGTGGTCATTAAATGCTATTGCGTGACTTTGAGTGAGAAATGTTGAGTTCCTTTCTCTTGTGAGTCATTTTGATCAAAAGTTTCAGCGGCTTTTGCCCTTTGGATCACACTGAAGAACAAATTCAGTAAGCTCAGGGTTTTAGGGGATCCCTGCAGTTCAACGCCGGAGTGGTCTAATGTATTTTGACATTGTGTTGAAAGCCTTGCGCTCTTCCAGCTTATCAACTTGGAACTTGTCTCAAGGAATCTCTCAAAGAAGCATCCAGAAAGTGATTATTCCAAGTAGCAATAAACCGCAGTAGAAGTAAAAGAATCTGGGATGCGTGTTTCTTACTTCAAAAGACGGGAACCCAAGCAAATTGCATGTTGCGTGCACAACAATTGAGCACCACAAGTTGTAGTTGGACTTCACGTAGAACATATTTGCCAAAATGCCGAAAAGCGTGGTATACACAAATTGAAAGCCAGACGCAGCTGCAGCAGATCCTAATGGTATATCCTCATGCTTGTACAATGTAAATCCATGGTGCAAGTGGGCAAGGCCAAATAGAAGAGGGGAGTAGTAAATTAGATTTTTCTCCGGCAACACGGGTTCGAGAATTGCAATAAGGGCTGCTCGATACACGAACTCCTCGGTAATCGGAGCAAAAACATGATCCCTGAATCCCGTTAATGTCGCAAAATTGTGTCTCAAATCAGCACGCCAGTAGTGGCCCTCGGTATAAATGTATGCGGAAATCGGTCCCATGTATAAGCAAGCTATTTTCACTTGAGCCCAGGCAATATTCAGTAAATCTGTTGAGATTGTATGGCTCTTGGTAAAACCGGGAAAAAGCCCCATTTGCCTAATGGCAGATTTCACATTGGGCGCTCCGCTCAGGCCGACGCTTAGCAAAGGCACAAGAAATACAAGAAATAGACAAAGGCCCAAAACGCGTCTCACGCGAAACTTGATTACCTCCGGATTGTTTCGCTCGAGCTGTGTAACGTGTTTGGGAACAGCAATTTTGATGGCAGCAACATACGAGCTTGACACCAACGCACCTATAAGAAGAGCGACTATCATATGGAGTTGAAAAGGCCAGGAGGTGGCACTATTACGAATGAAACCAGATGATGTTTCATGTTGCGGCCAAAAAAAGACAACTTGATACACCCGTACACCGAATCAATACGGGATCGTTCTAGACTCTTTTGTCTTTTAAGGCATCAGTGAGTACATTTAATGAGCTCTATAGAATCCTCGATACCACATTGGAAACACTCACGACCGTGTACCGTAATTTTTATCTCATAAAAGAAGACAATGTGCCCAAAGGAAAACAGAGTGTGTGCTGCGTGAGATCTAAATTAGGCGTCAAAGTTGAGATTTACACAGATTTTCTTATTTTTTTTTTTTGCTTGATACATCTGATTAAGGGCTGGGAGCCAGAATTGCTCACCTAGCTCTCCACAAAACTATACCTGAATATATATAAAACCCTAGTCAGCCTCGCTGCCTTGCCTTGCGTTGATATCTTGGCTTGGCTGCGTATGAGAAATAATTAGGATGTCACTGTCAGGGTCCCTATATAGTGCTTCGCACTATAATCGGTCTTCTCTGGTTCCGCCTTGCTCAACTCGATACCACGCGTGCAGTCGCACGCTGGTGTTTCACGTATCGAGTGTTGCTGGCTTAACCAGTAAAGTCTCTTACATACACTCCTCTATACAAACATATAAATAGTCGCCCTCTCCCCTGCAGTGAAAGGGCTCTTTAGTCAGCTATAATACACATAACAATCATGCATTCCCGGTGAATACTAATACATCGAACCTGACAGTCACCGCCCTAGAACACTGGTGCTTCATATTTTTCTCTGTTCTCTTGATCCAAATACTTTACCTGTTTTTGCTTCTGTGCAAGTTCCAGATTTCAAAGAAGATTGAAAACTTAGAAGTTCGACTTTGGTGCTTTTGCAGTATGTTGCTTTAGTTCAGGAGAATTTGAATTAATTCGCAGTTAACTACCTGAGCATCTGAAAATTCTAGTTAAGGACTATTAAACACCCAACGCCTTTTTATGAGACAACAGTCGAAACATTCTGAGTAACAGACCACCGTCAAGACGATGAGATTAGTGCACTAGAAAATACTAACTGCTTGTGGGCGATAGTGGATAGTGACTTGATTGAGCACTTCACCGAATGGCACCGCTAATGGCTCGTCACAGCAGCCCATATAAATAAATTCCTTCAAGGTCCGTAAATTCTAAAAACGAACTACTATCCAGACTGTAACACTACTGCTCATAATCAAAATTTCTAGCAAACTTCGTACATCGTTCATAAACCTGGCACTTACGTGACAGTATAACCCACGTCCCTTGGCTTGTGTAATCGATCACGGCGTCCAATGAAACACGGCGTTAAGAGTCTGACTCATAATCACGCGCGATCTCACTCCAGATTTCGTTATCGTTGCATGCAGGCGCATTGGCACTGTCAGCAGACAAATTTTTCACATCATAGCGACCTTTTTTTTAAACGCTTCTTTTCTCTGAATTGTTTACCTTTTCGATACTTGTTGTTTCCAAATGTCGATGCTAGGCTCCTTCAAGCTCCGCACCGCGAAGCGAAGCTTTGCTAAAACGGCCCTGCTCCTCCGGGGCCAGAATCTTACCGAGAAAATCGTGCAGAAGTACGCCGTGGGCCTCAACACAGGCAAGAAAGTGTTTAGCGGCGACTACGTCACGATCAAACCGGCACACTGCATGTCGCACGATAACTCGTGGCCCGTGGCGACCAAATTCATGGGGCTTGGGGCATCCAAAGTGAAGGATAACCGGCAGATCGTATGCACGTTGGACCATGATGTGCAGAACAAGACCGACAAGAACTTGGAGAAGTACAGGAACATCGAGAACTTCGCCAAAGAACAGGGCATTGACTTTTACCCTGCAGGCCGTGGTATTGGCCACCAGATTATGATCGAGGAAGGCTATGCGTTCCCGGGTAACCTTTCTGTGGCGTCCGATTCGCACTCTAATACTTACGGTGGTATTGGAGCGTTGGGAACGCCTATTGTGCGTACGGACGCTGCGCTGATCTGGGCTACGGGTCAGACATGGTGGCAGATCCCACCTGTAGCCCGCGTGGAGCTCACGGGCGAGTTGCAGAAGGGTGTGACGGGTAAGGATGTGATTGTCGCACTTTGTGGAATTTTTAACAACGACGAAGTGCTTAATCACGCGATTGAGTTTGTTGGTGATGGCGTTAAAAAGTTACCGGTTGACTACCGGTTGACCATTGCGAACATGACAACGGAATGGGGCGCGTTGTCTGGACTTTTCCCTGTGGACGAGGTGTTGGTTGACTTCTACAGACAAAGATTGCAAAAGTTGCCTCAGCCACACCCACGTGTCAACGAAAAGACAGTTCTGGACTTGGAGCAAAACAGAGTGCACTCAGACGCAGACGCCGTATACGCTAAGCACTTGACCGTGGACTTACTGTCGCTTTCACCATACATCTCGGGGCCCAATTCCGTGAAGGTATCAAACTCGCTTTTCGACTTGGTCCAGGAAAACATCAAGATCAACAAAGCATACCTCGTGTCGTGCACAAACTCGCGCTTGAGTGACATCAAGGCTGCCGCAGATATCATTAGAGGCCACAAGGTTGCGCCAGGCGTCGAGTTTTACGTTGCTGCCGCTTCCTCAAACGTTCAAAAGGACGCCGAGGCCGCAGGGTACTGGAAAGACATTTTGGCCGCCGGCGCCATGCCACTCCCTGCCGGATGTGGGCCATGCATAGGATTGGGTAAAGGTTTATTGGAGGAAGGCGAGGTGGGCATTTCCGCCACGAATAGAAACTTCAAGGGCCGTATGGGCTCGAAAGATGCTTTGGCGTATTTGGCCTCGCCCGAAGTGGTGGCCGCGTCTGCCGTCTTGGGCCGGATCGGCGGTCCGGAGGAGTTGTCAGGAAACAGTGTTACCAGAAACGATGAGATTGTGAAGCTGATTGAGATTACAAAAGCCGAGCCTGCAGGCGACGCTGAACTGGCGGTTGAGGTTTTGGATGGATTCCCAAAACTGATTGAAGGCGAGTTGATCTTGTGTGACGCCGATAACATCAACACCGATGGCATTTATCCCGGAAAGTATACTTACCAGGATGATATCCCCAGGGAAAAAATGGCCGAGGTTTGCATGGAAAACTACGATTCCGAGTTCAGAAATAAGACGAAATCCAGTGATATCATCATTTCCGGATACAATTTCGGTACGGGCTCGTCAAGAGAACAGGCCGCCACGGCAATCTTAGCCAAGGGCATGAAGATGGTGGTGGCCGGTTCATTTGGTAACATTTTCTCGAGAAACTCCATCAATAATGCTTTGTTGACGTTGGAAATTCCTGCACTCATAGACATGCTTAGAGAAAAATACCAGGGTTCAAGTGAATTGACCGTGCGCACGGGCTGGTTCTTGAAGTACGACGTGACCAAGGCACTTGTGACGGTTACAGACGCCGAGGGTAATGTGGTATTACAGCAGAAGGTGGGAGAGTTGGGTACGAATTTGCAAGATATTATTGTCAAGGGCGGCTTGGAAGGCTGGGTCAGAGCAGAGCTCGCCCTGGAGAAATAGTGCATAACATCTAATTTATCGTACAAACACTGAGAACGTCATTTTTCGAAATCAAGGCTATGAAAGGCTGCTGGAAAATAAACGTAGGGCTTGACTTTTTGATCTATATGATATTGAGGGTATGTCCTTGGTTAGTTTCGTGGGAAGGGGGTTTCTAAGACGGGTCTTGTCGGTCAAGAGACCATCACAAGAACGTCTGGTTTTAATTCGAAAATTCAAATCGTAGAAATAAAAGGCGTTGGAACGAAGTAAAATACGGACAAGTTGACACTACCTATACAGCGGCTAGAATAAGGAGGAAGACCTAAGGCTTGGGAAAGTCAGGGGGCTTCATTACTCAGTCTTCTAACCAGACGTATGCAGGTTTTTTGTCTATAGATATATAGATTTTTGACCGGTTAACCGCGGTTTCCTGTTAATACGATTTGTTTCTTTAAAAAAAAAAAAAAGAGATTCGTACTTCACCTGAATACTTTTAATACAGCTTCTGGAGTCTAAAAAGATAATTATGTGCAGAAACGAAGGATACTCAAAAATTGAAAGCATCGATAGGTTAAAAAAAAAGGATAAAAATCAAAAAAGAATTGGGGCATACTGGGAATTGAACCCAGGGCCTCTCGCAGATCTGTTTGTCGCACGGTGACCCATGCTTAAACCCAAAGCGAGAATCATACCACTAGACCACACGCCCGATTCTGAAGAAAGCAATTGTTCAAGAGAAGACATTCTTATGATCAAATGAAGCAATGCCAAAAATGCCTCGCATGTCAGAATTTGTCGCTCGAGGCAATCTAATATGATGCAAAAAGACCATACTCGTAGGGGAAGTAAGAGGTGTCATTCAACACGACTTGGTGCCTTTTGAGGCTTCTAAAGAGACCGCCGAACAGTACAAGCATTAACATGGTGACAAGATTGAGCTCTTTGAGATTGAAGACTCTGGAGAATACACTGTGGAAGTTTCTATGGGTGCTACTTTACTCATTTTTAAGGCCTTGAAGTTTGACAGGTCAATTGCCGACCAGATCCTAACTGCTTGACAAAAGAAGGAGGACAAAATAGGGGCCGGAATGATCATAAGTTTTCTATACTTAGTATTTTTCTCTGAGAGGGTTTCCAGGATGTTTCAATCATTTATATAGTGAGACTGAGTAGCTACAGTTGTCCTTATGATACCAACATCCTTTCAAAGGCTACTCATTAGTACTCTTCGATCAAGTCAATACCATTTAGTTTAGCTTGCTATCATGAAGATATAGAACGGAAAGAGAAATTTCATGTTTTAAGAGTTACTTCTCTTTTAGAAGTCTCAAACTTGTTATTAATTCCACATCTTTCCATGTGTTGGGAGGTGATCGTTGAAAACACGAGGCACTCTGGAGTCTGATGATGGTACCGTATGAATGTGTTGAAAACTTTACTTTATTGCTCGATTGATAAAGGATGGGATTCCCGTATTCTTAGCCTAGCTCTTCATACACCAAAGTGATCAACAGCTTTAGAAAAATTACACATTCATTAAACCTTCTTTTAAGTCTCTTGAGAGACCGATTTGCAAGTAATACTAAGCCCATTAGGGAAATATTTTCCTATGCTTTCTCAGATTCAATACATAGGACAGTCAAAGAAAACAAAGATATTATTTTCAATCTGAGTAAAGCGAAATTCTGCTCTGCGAGTTCTAGAACGTGAAAAATGTCAGGAACAGGGTTGTTTTTCAGGTGTTTGTAGCATGATTGATTTCATAAATATAATGATGAGATTCCGTAGGCCGGCGCGGCATGCTGTCAATGAATTTCCAGGTTTCGTATCAAATGATATGACGACCGGGACCATTCATATACCGGCTCCCTTAAGATTTCAACTCATGCGTCAATACAGCTAAATTGCTGGCATTTCAATGGTAAACGCAAACTGGGGCGTCGTTTGCAAATGAGTATAATATATTGAGCCACGAATATCTATGGAAAGTTTGGCAGCCTCTGAGTTGGGTTCTCACGGACAAATGCATGTAGATGATAATCTATATTGCATGATATAATTCGTTGATTTAATTACAGTCTTCATTCCAAGAACTCGGGCTGGTCAGAAATATCAAGCTTTCCTGAAGAAGATATGAGCAAATCACAATTGCTCCTTGAGAAGCGGATGCTTAAATTATGACATTTGATTGCGTTTGCATGATCTGGTCGTATTTTATTCAAAACTAACCCTTGAATGTGTGTTTTTTCTGTTTCTTGTCTAGCTGCTTGCAGCTTTCTGACGCCTCTTGTATCCTTTTGCTCTGACTCGAGCCCGAAGCACACCAGTACGTCCATTCAGGCTCAGCAGCTAGCATTGCATATGAATCTTTATTTCAGTATATTGATGTCGTGGGCGGTACTGAGACTTTAGACTCACAGCGTATCGTAGCGATTTGCATTTTGTCACTCAAAAATATGTGACATTTCCGACTTTTGTATTTGTCGTGTATTCGCAAATCTCATTTGTTTGAGTCGTATAATTCAGTCTGGGTCCAGCACGGCGGAAGGCCTTCAGCAACGGGAAAAGCGTGAGCCAAAGCTTGAAGACATGGTGTATATAAAGTGATCCATAGACACCTCGTCAGGTCAGTAATATTGAGATAAGGCGATAAGGATGATCACTTGGATACTTCGCAGGAGACGTGCCCGTTACCTTTCATTGGAGAGACAATCAGACGGTGTTGGAATTTCGAGGATCGTTTCTGGTTTTGGGCTTGACTAAATGACAGCACGGAGGCAGGAACTACAATAAAGTGGCAAAAACGTGTGATAGCTTGGATTGCTTAGACTTCATGAGCTAATCTATGTTTAATCTTAAACTCATCGCCTAAACCTCAAACGACCGACATATCCTCAGCCTTCAACAATTTACTTACGTATCCAGAGTACTTTTGTAGCAATTTGAAATACCACCACATGCCGTGGTTTTCCAATTTAAATTTTTGATAGTCACCAAGAAAAAGGCGTTTATGAAGGGTTCCATTGTGCGGCCACATATCGGCAAACAATGCAGCTTCATGTCTGCAGCGCGTGCCGACAGGGTTTCCGAGAGACAACGTGTTCAGATGGAACGTGCATTAGGTGGCATTTCATTGATGTCGAGAGAATCTTTCCGCCATTGTTCTGCACGACCGGCGCAAATTTCAGGCCCGCAGATGACTGCCTAGACTATCGGCCGTCTCCGTCGTTTGCCGCGACTCGAGTCCGGTACGCATCAAGTTCGGAATTTTGCTGCGATGCTTTCCCCATTGTCTTTGATTGTATTTGCAAAGATAAAAACACCCAATCTCTTAATAATCCGGACAGCCTTGGTATCCGAGTCAACTTCGAGGTATTTTTAGCAGTAACCGGCAGTGTTTTTTATGGTCCCGTTCGATTTCTCTTTTTGTTTCTTCTTTTCGAAAGTCTGGGTCAGCAAAACTCGCGCACAGCACGGACGTCGCGCGTGCAGTGAGTTGCGGGGAATGTATGCACAGAACAATTCAGTTCACGTTTTTGTACATGCGGTATTCACAAACTTTGCGAAGAAGAGTGACATGATGTCTCACATTTTTTGAGAGTTCAAGCGCAGAATCCACACATGATTGTATTATCAGGACGTAGCAGTGGACTGAGAACAATAGGCTGCTGAGTATCTGTTGTGACTTTCCCCACATGTATTCACCAAGTATTAGGTAAAAGTAAAAGACTAGAAGGGCTTGTTCGAAAGCAAAAGAAACGAGAGTGCGGCCATATTTGTGGTTTCTGTTCACGTTGACAGGAGTGTCTTTATCTGTCTCAATTGAAAAAGATGATTTCATGTTTGGATTGAAGGGGCTTATCCTGGAAAATGCAAGGTTTTCTATTCAAAAAGAGTGGAATTTAACCTGTAAGAGCAAGAATGAAGTGACCGCCACCTGCGGCTACGTCATTGATATTTAAGCTGATTGTTTTGCTTTCAACTCGGGTATAAGATTTCTCCACAGTTTCTCTTTTGGGACAGCCTCGCATGTGCAGGAAATTTATGTTCGGCTACGCATGACATTGCCGAAGAGCGCGTTGCCAGCAGCTTATTGTCTTCTGCCCCCGGCATCCCTGGCTCACAAGTCCACGGCGCTGAAAAGCAAATGGTGCTGAGTTTTTAGCTCATGGTAGAACGTGCTCCACTCGTTAGTCAACGCATTGTTTGCGACAAACGACCCGTTTATCACCTTGGACAATTTGATAACAGCGCGCAAGGTATCCTCGTAACTCTCCGTTTCCTGAGTACTGGCTTTGCTTCTCAACTTTCGATTCAATAGTTTCAGAAGCGATGTGATCATTTCCAGTCGGCTTCTTATTTTGCAGAGCACCGTGTCATCTTTCTGAATAATTTGTATCAAGTTGTTGACCGTCAAGTTGATGATTTCGTTTTCTTGATCCTTCAATCCCTTTTCCAGCAACACTTCGAAGACTTTTACCTCGTCTACCGCAAAAGGCACTGCTTGTGTTCTGCTACTGTTGAGACTGATGATTGCACTTATAAGTTCATAGCTTAGTTTGCGCACTTCTAGACCCTCGTCTACCACATATTTGTAAGGTCCCATCGGAATAGTCTTTTTGAACTCTGCCTTTGCTGTAAGCTCCTCGTAGATTGACGGTAAAACCACCGAGTCAAGAATACGCGCGAACGCCAAGGACCTGTTGTATATGCCGGTGAGTAGGGTGCTAATTATGGCCAGCTTCAATTCAAGGTCAGGGATAGTAAGATAACTCATAATCAGCTCGATGATTTGCACCTCGAAGTTACCCGTAGACTTGCCCACTAGCTGTTTCATAATCACAACAACGGTGTAAATGATGAAGTTGTTGCTCTCATTTGGATCAAATTCATTGATTGTCAGCAATATTTTGCATTGATAGTCTCCTTCTTGATCTGCCTCAGTAATAGAACTTAACACGTCTCCCACCAATTTCAATTCCAGGACATCCTTATGAGTGAGTTTTCCCTCTTTCGCCGAGACTGCAGTCAAAAGACTGTCCCAAATAAGACCAAGCGCTCTTTCTCCATTTGTCCAAGCACCCTCCTTCAAAAGTTGCTTTAGAGCAATGAGATAAAGAGAAGCCCGTGGCGCCCTTTCTTTACTAGCCTCATCATAGTACTTCAAAAGAATGGGCAAAGACGTCTCGAGATTTCTCACAGTACACAACCCCATAGCTCTGGCCGCGGCCAAGCAAATTTGATCATTAGTTTCTCTTTTGGGAATGTCGAAAAACTCCCGGAAAGTAAACTTTTTCAATTCTCCAACAGTGGACATGCATCCTAAAAAGTGAATGTTGAATACCACTCTGTCGGCATTGACTTGGATATCTGAATTCTGGATGTACTGTAGAAGCGTCCGCTCAACATCATCCACCTTGTCCCCTATCTTGCAGCTATCGCAAATTAAAGCCATCATTTTGGCGCTTATGAAGTTTTTGAGAGTTAGACAATTCATGCCAATGCTGAACAACATTTCGCTTCCCACCGTGTTATGAAGCGCGATTTGTTTCACCATAGTCTCAAATGGTTTCATGTCGATATCATCAACCTCTGTATAATTGGTGTTGATGATCAGTGTGATGAGCAGCTCATAAAGAACCTTGTCCAATGGGATGATCTTAATGATCAAACCAAAAAGAACAAATCCTTTTCCAATTAGATCGGGATCTACCGAAGACCTCATTAAACCAAAGATCACATCTCTCAATCTCAAAATCGAATCAGGAGACCCCACAAACGATGTGTTCTTGAACATAGCTATCAAAAGCAAGAATGAACACATGTACAAAGAGGTATCACTCGAGCTTAGATAGCCTGTGAGCTTTTTCATTGTGACCTCACAAAGCTCAGGACAGTCGACAGCTGTTGGCTTTTGTTCAAATACCTTGGCCATGGTCTCGATCGTGAAATTGATGCTGATTTCATGATTCAAACTTTCCTCAAAAACACGAACAGATTCTTGCCTGGACTCTGGCGTCAAGTCTATGTGTATAATGAGATCAGCCAAAGACGCAAGCAAATGTTGTCTGGTCTCACCCGAATACTCCCGTTTTTTGAGATTTTGGGCAATAGCAGAGAAGAACTTGTCGTTCATCATAGTAGTGTATTTTTCGGATCGTGGGACAGTTCTGTACAAAAGTCCGCAAACCTGAAGAGTCTCGGCCACAGCATTGTGGTATGTAGATGGCTCGGACAATGCCACACCCAAATCTTTTGCAATGTAGTCGATTAACGCTAGAGGCATCTGATCGAACTCATAAAAGGAGAGAAGGGCTTTATATATCTTCACGATTTCTGGATAAGTCTTCAACGAAAGCTTGAGCGTGATCAAAGCTTGAGTCAAATCTTGCAAGAATGATTCGTCAAGTTCGTCCGTATAACTCGAAACGAGAGTTTCAATCAAGATTTTTGTATTTGAGAATCTTGCGATATTTTTGACAGTGAGAAGTGTTGAGAAAATCATCTGCTCAATTGATTCAATGTAATCTTTTGACACAATCAAAAAGAGAGTGGACTCGCCACTTTCAGTGGCCATGCTAACATCGGAGCCCGCTCTAGATCTCACAAATCGTCTCGAAGCTGCGCGGAGAAATTCGACCAAGGTTATTATTGCTTCATTCGAGACTATTTCTGAGCGGTCCCCAAGAGCCGTGACAACCATCCTAGGAATAGGTTCTTTCAAAAGCGCCAGCAAGGCAGGCAGAATTTCATGAAGTATCTTCTTTATAATCACAAGCGCCAGCAAGCGCAATTTTGCCGCAAGTACGTCGTTTTCGCCGGTGTTCTCGAACTGTTCGATTTCCTCATCGTCCGAAAACTCAAACTCGGAATCTGCGCCCGAGTCATCCGCGATATCCGAATCCTGGGAGAGCAAAGGATCGTAGGCGATAAACTTTTCGACAATATCGAAAACAGGAGACGCGTAAGAGTACATGAATGCGTCACTTGTGAAACAAGACACGAGACTAGACAATGTGATCAAGGCGTTCTCGCGCACGATATTTGTCAGGATCAATTCATCGATATCCCAGTCCTCGCTATCTATAGCTTCAGTAAGCGAGTCTAGCCGCAAACCAGTCATGATTTCCTGAAACACAACACTTATAGAGGCTTCAGAAATAGCTTGAGTGCCACTGGCTCGTGCTAGTACGACCTGGAGCAATGTGTACAAGACATTTGTAGTATGCAGTGAGGAAGAACAAATTCTGGCCAGATTTACAACATCCGCCACGACCTTATCATAAAACTGTACCATTTGAGCGCGTTGATCCTGTGAGGCGTTTATAGCATATGGAAGACACGCGTCGACGGCGATTGTCGATCTTTTGCCGATGATTCCACTTTCTCGAAAAGCACTAGCAATAAGCGCCGTCACAATCGACAGCAATTCCGACATGGCGAACGTGCGACCCAAAGCCCGTGCCATATCGATGAAAACCTCAATTTTGTCGATATTCATGGCACCTGGAGCGAAAATCCGCGGAAGAAGTGCGTTAAATACCATGCGCGACAAGGCAGGGCTAAAACGGGCCGCTGCTTCGGTAAAAATACTGCGGAGTGCGAGCGTTGGCACCGACGTTGAAAACTTAGAGTCATTGGCAGTACTTTCAATAGCATGGAAAAGCTTTTCGACGATTTCGGCCGTCTCGGCGTCGGATGAATGGCGCACCAAAGGTGCAAATGAGCGCACGGCTTGATTTTGGACTTCTGTTGCCGAATCAGCAAGTAAATCAAACAAAAGTGGCACAAACGCCCACACACTGTACAGCTGTGGTGATTTCAGTCCATTTAGGTGCTTCTGGAAATCTTCTAGCGCCATGTACCGAAGGTCCGGATCCACGTCTCGCGCCCGGTCCTCCAACTGGCGGAAATTCAAAGGATTCATGGTGAGGCAAAGTGTCGTTGATGTTTTTTTTTTTTTTGTTTGGGTTCAATACAAAGTTTATAGGCCACTGTACCTGGAGAAGGGGTTGGCTCGGGAAAAAGTGACCAGAATGGGCTGATTGGGGGTTGTCGTAATGTGTTATACAGGTTTAACTTAAAGCGGTGTGGCGGGTATACCGACTCGAGGTGCACGGGTGTTTTTCATGATGCTACGATTATGACACTTTCTAACACCAAGCATCGTATGTTCACGAGTTGTATTGTCTTTAAATTCCTCACTACAAAAACGGCTTCTTATTCTTTTCTCAAATGTGTCTGATGAAAGTTATGTAGCGGGGCATATTGGTCCATTCTCCAATCTCAATCGCATGCTCCTCAAGCCTCGCTTTTCTTGGCCTTCTTCTCTTTCTTTTTTGATTTCTCCTTCTTGGCCTTCTTGGGTTCTTTCTTGAGATCTGACAATACAGTCTTAGCCATTTCACTCTCGAGTTTAGCCCCAGGAGACGCAGATACACCCCTTTCCAGATGAACGCCGCTGCTCACATCTTTCTGATCGTATTCTTCAACCTCAACTTCCTCAATTATCAAGTTATCGTCTGTTTCGGGGTTAGGCTCAGCCGTTGAGCCTTCTGTACACGCAGTATCGTGAAGCGCCTGCTTGGCATCAGACTCTACCTCACCGGCCTCGCTTTCGCCCTCCATGTGAACTGGTTCCTCAAGCATGGCACTGAGCAATCTTTTGCAGCGCGTAGCATACTCCTTGGAAGGTGCAGACTCCAGAACAGGCTCCTCGGTCTTTTTATCTACGGCCTCTTTCTCTTCGACAGGTTCCGTGGCTTTCTCGCCATACAATTCGGCATTGATTTTTTCTTCAAGCTTCTTGCTATGGGTATTCCACTGATCTATGACAGTACGCAAGTCAGCCTCGACACGGACTCTGGCACCGCCCTGGATATCTTCAAAATATGCAATGAGCTCTTTTTCGTAGGAATCGGGAATGTGCTCGATATTTTTTAGTAGCCAGTTCTGCTTCTGCTTGCTGAACTTCCAATTGTCTTTATCGTGGACGAATTGTCGCAAATACTGGAGTTGATCCTTCTCCGGGCCAGGTCCACGCTCAGATTTGGGCTTTTTGACACGCTTAGGTGGCTTTTTTGTCTTGTCATCTTTAGCCTCTTCCAATTTCCTGATTTTGTTAAGTTTCTTGGCGATTTTATTGGTGATGGCACTCCCGTCGAAATGCGTTGCAGACACTAATGGGTCGTCTTCAACATCTTCCTTGACCTTGAGCCCAATACGCTTCCATGCTGGTACATTACTCATGTTTGGTTGTTTAGAGATGCATCAATGCCAAATCAGGCCCGCTTAGATATGCACTGGTCGTGCGCGGCCCGATGGCATACAACAAGTGAAGAATTGCTGAGGGAAGTCACACCTATGAACTCTTTCTTTAGCGATCCAGACGGGTTTGCTTCTACAATGCCATGCGCCAATTAGCAAGAATTTTGGCAAAATGATCAATATCAAAGGTTTTCGATGCTGCTTGTATATCTTGAGTTTTGCATATGACCGTATATGCACTCCAGACCTTCGACTATATAAGAGCGAAAACTTTCGCGCTTCCCCATGACTTCTTCTACGTCAGCAATACACTTTTTATCCAAATTATTTGAGTCCATCTCAGCCTGTAGAAAACTGCGGGTGTTGGCGAGGAGCTACTACTCTGGACCAGTGGTCGGTTGCCTCAATCACCGGCTGCTCTTCTCACCCAGCTATATTGATATAAGCACATGGTTTGAGTCCGTTTCAGGCATACATACCTGTCATGGATATAGAGATTGTGTACATTCTTTCAAGTTCTCTTTGGCCTCTCTTGGTTCGGTCTTTCGGCTCAGTCTTTAGGCTTTGGGCGCTATTTCTAAAACATTCTGAAAACGCACAATTTCCGACTGGGAACTTTGCCTAAATGCAACTCGCATTTCCGTATAGGCAATGATTCAGGAGCAGGAATGTGTAAGCCATCATTCATCGATCTTTTCCCTTACTACCATTGTATGATTATTTACCTCGAGAATGTAGCCCTTATCCAAGGATATCGGTGAAAGGGAACGGGCGCACATATGTAGCCATGCGCGTAAACCATTGTTTTTTTATGGAAGGATTTATTCTTTCAATTGGCTTGACAAAAAATTTTACCGGGGGAAACTTCACCGGCATGTCAGAAAAAATTCCAAAAGAAGCGAGGCACGATTTTTGCGTCACCATCAAAATAAGTATGTGGCATGACCGAAGTCTTACCACCTGTCACGAGAACAATGGGATTCCGAAAGTGGTCAAACCGAGGAAGCACTTGCATGCGTCATAGCTGTTTCCTCGGCTCAGCCTTTTTAAAACACATATCTTTGCAAAAAGCGATCCTCAAACTTTTTCCCTATTCTTTTATGCCGACCTTTATATTAGGGCTTTCTAGATGCCACCAAATGCGATGAAAGAGAACCTCCTTATACGCATTTGGCTTCAAGGCCGACTTTCAAATGCACGTGAGCATTATGCAAGAGAATGGCAATCCCTTAACCACAAGTAAAGGCTGTCTGTAAAACAAGACATAAACATACGTGAAGCGTACCATTCGTAGCTGACTAAGCATCACTGGAACATATCTGATATTATGAAATCATCAACTTCCAAATGAGGTAATCAATCTTGCTTGCACTTTCCTAAAAGTTACTCCTGGCCTGTCACATCTCACAAAAGAACCTGAAAAAGCATGAAATATCTTATTGTTTTATCGGATGTGAACAAGTGAAGTAAATCGTAGAAAAGGCGATGAAACGAACAAGGATAGCTACCAAGAGACTTTTCCTACACTAGGTAAGTATAGACAATGCACAGGCGGCTATTTGGATGGTCTTATACTTTCCACAAATCAAAAATTTGTAAAGTTTTATTCAGGCTTTAGATCCGTCTACAACACCATCATTAGCAGAATCAGCAGATACATTCGTCTCCCATACTATCCAATGAGGTTGCGTTGCCAGCATCAGCATGAATACCCGCGAGTGCTTTCGAAAGAGAAATCTCCAATATAGAAGGTAATAGCCTTTGGAATATTGCACTTATGGTGTTATGGAAAACCATTTGGGTAACGCTTCTTTCCGCTTTGAAAGTTCATGATTGTTTCCTTTATTCGTGGTAGTCCGAAGTGGAGCTAGGTCTTTGAAGAGACTTCACCCGCCTATTCATACCAATATATGCTTTTTCGGGTTGACTTAAAAGGTTGAACTCGCTTGAGTCAGTTTCAGTTTGAAGCAAATACTTGGATGCTTGAATGTCTGCATGTCTGAATGTCTCAATGGATGAAGATTGCTTCCAAGAGATATCAACATCAACCATACCACTTTGATATTAAATGAGGAGATAAAGCTTTGATATATTCCACCTACGTATTTACGCCGAGCCTTTGACTATTCATATCAATCACAACATGTCTAGCTCATGGAATAAACTCTAATCGTTCCTCGGAAAAGACTTCTTGCTTGGTATATCTCTGACCTCGTCGAAAATGAGCATATTTACCGCTAACACGATATTGTTCTCCAACTGGCATTCATTGATAATGGCTCACAAGACCATTTGAAAGCACTCAAGCCTGACCAGTAAAACGGTTTAAGGCTTGGGGCAGATGAAACGGATGTTTTGGTGTTTGATACCAAGTATGCGTAGGTGGTCTAGGTGCAAGACTGCTTTCAATCGTTCATTCTAATACCTAGCTCATCAATCCATTAAAGGAAATCCCCCACGTGTCGGATAAAATACAGCTTTTGGACTAGTGAAGGCATGTCACATTTTCGAAATGGTGTCAATCATGTTTATGGCAATGCGACATATCAAGATCAAGATTCTACTGATCTGGTTAGGTTTGGATAATCATTCCCACAATTAGCCTCTGAATCTTTTCAAATCCAAGCTATGCCCTGATGTTCCGATCTTTAAACCCCATAGCTTTTTTCATTCTTCAACTTCCGCCCAAAGTTTGACCTTGCGTGATAATACACCATACGGCTCAACGAATCAAACAATGCTCGGTAGGCAATTCTAGGAATCATTGCTTAAAAGGGTACATTGGTCAAGATTCATCTTCCGAGTCTTCGCCCTCTTTTAAAATCTTCTTTCCTCGGCTTCTTGCCCGTCAAGTTTTGTCTAAGCCCAGCCCTCATAATTGCTTCGAAAGTCTTGTGTAATCCCTTCCGCCGCGGCATCTTTGACTTTTGCTACTATTTCAAGCACGCCCAGAATATTGTTGAAAGTGGTGTCAATGCACTCATTTATCTGATCGTTTTCACCGTCTGGTTGAAGATCTTTTGTAAGGTTGTTTGGAGTGAATCCAATTGCTCCTGCGTGTGCTTATCTTTCTCGTTGGATTCAAGGGTATTCAGGTCAGCTTTCCTGATTATTTCGACACTTTATTCAATTCAATGACATATAAAGTACACTTTGGGGTTGAGTTTATTATATTCATGAACTTTTGAGCCGGACTGCAATGGTCACACCTTTGAAGGTCGACTTCCAAAAGGGGCAATGTTCGACTTCGCTCCTTTCGGTGCTGATTACAAGCACTGTTATGTCTCCGGAAAGTAAGTCTCTAAAGAATAGACAAGTCAAAGTCTCGCGCATGAAATCCACGACTTTCCCCTTTGGAACAGTTATTGCGTGCAATGTTTTGGTCAACGATCATAACCTAGGCTCAAGTGGGCTATGGCGACTACTCAGACGCAAAAACGTTCCTTGAGAGATAATCTTAGATTGCATTCATGAAGCATTTATAAATACACACGTGGATTTGTTTGCGAGATGCAATGCATGACAGATGGGCATATTGAGGACTGACCCAACTCAGCAGGGCTTCAACAAAACGATCACTTTTGATTGTTCTCGGTGACGCCCTCTGTTTTTCCTTCAAACTTTCCCGTGTTGATCTCGGTTTTACCTTCGAACTTCCCTTTGTTCTCTTCTGTCTTACCCTCAAATTTACCTTTATTTTCCTCGGTTCTTCCCTCGAATTTTCCTTTATTTTCCTCTGTCTTGCCTTCAAATTTACCTTTATTCTCCTCGGTTTTTCCCTCGAATTTTCCTTTATTCTCCTCTGTCTTCCCTTCAAATTTACCTTTATTCTCCTCGGTTTTTCCCTCGAACTTAGCCTTTTGTTCCTCAGTCTTGCCTTCAAACTTAGCGGCTCGGGCAGAATCCTCAGCGTCGCGTACCTCGTTTGGCGGTACGAATTCATGGCCAGTTTTGTCGCCATTTGCATGTGAGATGATTTTTGCAGAACGATGGTCTCCGTGTTTCTCCAGCACCACCTCGACATCTCCGAGCTGCTCCGGGCTCAAGTTCTCTTGAACTTCCTCCACGAATTTGTCTATTTTGACATTACCCAATTCGCCAAGTGCCTGTCTCATTGTTTTATATGTTTTTGTTTAGATGGTGTTTTGCAAAGAATGAAGTTATAATGGATGTAATTCGTGCTTGCGGTTGCTGTGATGTCGACACTCATTTCACCATATTCACTGAAGCGGGCTCATCCTGTCGCTGGGCAGGGATGACCTTTTTTTTTTTGCCCGAGATTGCGCAAGCGCATTATGCACCATGCCGCTGCTTCATGCGCAATACACGCCCGACCACACACGTGCATCGAAAGATGACAACCAGGCACTCATGAGACGTTGTGTTAAAGCGGCCCTGAAATATCGTTATACCATGAATTCCCGTGTTTTTATCACGGATTGGGATGAGACCGCTACAGTGCAAGACACCACAGGGCTCATAGGCGGCGCGGCGGGCCGCACGCACTGCGCAGTGCCTCCATTCAGCCACTTTTCCAAAATTTACCTTGATTCTTACTCGTCATACATTGCAAGCACTAAGAATGGGTGTGGAAAACGTGATACGATAGATGCCGAGGAAACTTTCCAAATGGGTATGAGGGCTGTTGAATACCTGTCGATACATGCGCTTGAAGACTCGGGATACTTCCAGGGTTTCCATATCTCAAATTTTCATGATTTGGCTACCAAAATCGAGCTCCAGCCTGGATTTGTCAGCTTCATGAAGCAAGCGGCCTGTCCTGTCTATATACTAAGCGTGAACTGGTGTAAGGGCCTCATAGAAATGGTTCTCAGACTTCACGGTATAGACGACGTTACTGTGTTGGCTAATGATCTACAGACCGACGATGAAGGTATGACCACGGGCCAATTTGACCGAAATTTCGACATAAGAACGGGGTATGACAAGGCAGTTGAAATTGAAAAGATTCGCTCATTATATCCGGGTCTGAAAATATTCTATTTCGGAGACAGCTCGGGTGATGTTTTACCAATTCTAAAGGCAGACTACGGTGGGATAATTCACGGCGGGCGGGGCCGCCCCATACTTGAGAAACTTTCGAAAGTTTACAGGTTGTGCGGTAATAACGCAGAGTTTGATGCTACAAGAGTTTTCGAGGCTTCGTGGCCGCAACTAGAGGCTGCGTGGACCGGAGATTGAGATGTATAAGTTTTCTTGGATTACAGGTGGTGTGGAAGGGGCTGGAGAAAAAATAATACGATCATGGCGTTTCGGTCAACCGAGAGCATACTCTGGTGATGACTTCAAGAGGAATCAGTGGTTGTCTTGTGCACTGGACCGCTAGTTAAACTCGCTCAAGCGTGGCCATTGCATACTTCGAGAGGCGGTGTTTTTTCAATAGGAAACATTATAGTGCTTGGTATTATAGACCTCCTGGACTCCAAATTGGTTCCTTATGGTGATAACATACCGGTGGGTGGTGTTTACGAACCAGAATAGAAGAATATACAGCTATAAAAGGCTTGAAAAATAGGCTCGAGAATCAAGAAGAGTCATACTTTTTGGGTAGAAACTGTAATATAATTTTCAGACCTTGGTGCACAGGGACACCACGGTGTATCCTACAGTACAACTGTTAAAAAATTTCAGCATTTTTATTTATAGAAACCGACATGTATTAGTAACTTATTATTAGACCACCGAATCGAATGCTATATGAGAATGTTCACCGGTGCCAGTGTGCGGTACCGTAAGGCTGCACCTGTGCCACCATGCCCCCATGAATCGGCATGTATTGCCCATATGCGTACCCTGGCGGCACTGCAAATGCATATCCCTCTGCGGGCGGTGGTGCGGGTGATCTGTGTTGTGGGCCAGGGCCAGGGCCAGGGCCCAGAGCCGCCGTAGGTGGCGACATCACGCCAGGAGGCGGTGGATATTGTGCCAGTACAGGTGGTGGGCCGCGCACCAAGCCATGCGCTGGGCTCGCGGCGTGCTCATTGTGCTGAGGCCAGAAGTGGCGGCCTGGTTGTGGTGGTTGCAGCTGTGCGGTGGCAGGCAGCTTCAACTCTGGCTTGTATGGCGGCATGAGTGTGTATGGTTGCTGGGACTGTGTTGTAGAACGGTCCATTTGGGCGTGTGCGAGGGGTGTGCCGTGTAGAAACTGGGGTTGACTAGGGGGTGGTGTAGAGGTAACAGACGTGCCGCGGGTGACGGTCTCATAAGGGTAACCATGACGATAAGGCGCACCCGCGGCAGCGCGTGCATGGTAGGCCGGGTCAAGGTAAGATGGCTGCTCGAAACGTGCCTGCGAGTCTTTGCGTTCTGGAACTGGCACTGGCGCTGGCACTGGAGGCTGGCTGGGATATGCTATTGGTTGTGAAGCCTTATTTACGTTCGCGGCTTGACTTTGAGACTCGGGGGCGTCCAGCTTGTTTCTTTTTTTGACAAAAGCAATGCGTTCGTTGGGCAACAAGTTCACAAGGTCGCGCAAGAAGTAGTTGGGTACACCCACAGGCTCGCTCCACTCAGGCACGGGCAGCTTACCCAGCGCGGCTAAGCGGAGATTCTTGGCCCTGTTCTCGTAGAAATCGGCACTCTTTTGGTCGCCGTAAGCCTGGAAACAGAGTGCGGCTCGCAGGCATGCGTCAGCTGCGTCGCCTAATTGGTCGTCACACCGCTCGTATACACAACTGAGACCATCCCACGCGGCGGCGGTTCCTGGCGAGTTCTCATTGAGCTGGAGTCGAAGCGCCTGCGAATAGGCGGCCAATGCATCAGGAAGCTGTTTCAATTCAAGGTAGAGTTTGCCCACGGCCAACCACGTGATTGGCAGGCCATCAGCGCGACGCAACGCAATCTGGTATGAATCGTACGCGGCACGCGGCTGATCGAGCAACTTATAAGCCTTGCCCAAAAGGCACCAGGGCAAGAAATCACCCAGAGTGTCCTCAGCATCGCCCTCATCCTTCCGGGACCGCGGCTCGGCATCCACCACTCGGGTCAAAAGGGAAACGGCACGTTCGGCTCTTGGTTTCAGTTCATCGAGCAAGAGCAAGTATGCATGCGTGATCAAGATACGCGGAGTAGGCCCCACGGCAAGCTCTGCACGCTCACACGCGTCTAAAGCTTCGGGTATTTTGCCCGCACGTTCCAACGCCGTGGCCAATGCGCACCAGAGCGCTATGTGTTCATTGGTACGCAATAACGAGGGTGGTGGTAGCATCAACGTCGCAGTCAATTCGTGGATCAGCATCTCGATGTTACCTTCGGCGGCTGCGATCGCAGCCAATTCAGCATGTGCCGTGCGGGCAGTCTCGATATCGCTGGCTGTAAAAAGCGAGAGCAGTTTTGGCAAGAGTTTGAGGCAGTGTGTCAACAGTTGCGCGGCCTGTGTACGAATACCCATGCGGATAAGTGCCTGGGCCAGTAAGAGAAAAAGCAGCGCATCCTGCGGCGCGAGCTGGATTGCCTGTTGCACCGCCTGTTGCGCCGGGTCATTCAAATTCACGAGCAAGTAGCATTCGGTAAGCTCCTTGAAAAACTCCGCCAGCTTCGCAAGCTCAGGATACTGCTCAACGGCCTTGGTAAGTCGCTGGAGAGCGGTCTGACACCCGACTGTCTCGTTGACGCTGACGTCATTCATGCGTAGCAGGTGGCTCCAACCCAAAAGTGTCGGGAGAGAATTTGGCGAGTGAGCTAGCGCAGCCTCAAATGATTTGAGTGCAAGATGGTGGATGCCCATGGTCTGTGCACACAGACCAAGCAGCGTCCATAATTCGGTGGCCTTCACAGTGTAATTGGTGTTGAGGAGGGAACCCAGGGCGCGCCTCTTCAGAACTCTGGGCGACGTCTTTTGCGATCTTTTCGGCATTTTATGGAAGACACGGGGCAGTAGGATATTGAGGTCGGTTGAAATAAGTATCGGTTTACTTCAGGCGGAAGGCACGAGAAACAGCAATGTATATGTGCCTGCTGTTTGGATTTCCTGGTATGAGGTCTGTTGGTGCCAGAATTTCCGGACGCACGCTTTCGGAACGGACTTGTTGCCAGAAAAATTCTGCTTTTTTCAAAATAAAAAACGCTTATTGGCGACTTATGTATATGTGATGGTAGCCTAGGTATGACACGCTTTTGTGGCGGTTCAAACGTGCCGGAGCTGATCTCTTCAGAAGGGGCGGCAGCAACGCAGACAAAAAAAATATAGCTGGCAATCGAGAAAAGGACACGGGCAGCGTGGGAGATTGGGCAGGAAGAATTGAGAATGTGGTGATGGCCTATGGATACCAAGACAATCTGTATTTGCTGAAGAAAAGGGTGGCAAGAAATGTGCCTTGTGTTTGCGAAAGAAAATGGTATGCTAGGGATTGGGAGCGGTGGCACAACCACGGTGAAATGTCGAGAATCAGAGAAAAGAGTTTCACGACGTGCGCGGATAAGCCGGGCGGCATGACGCAGCAAGGCGCGCAGTACATACGAGGCGGGTGCATGCCATGCGCCTACACAGGCCAGTGCGTTAGATGTGCGTCCGGGAAAAAAACGGGCCTGATCGTTCCACCAGCATTGTATGAAGGGATCCTTACGCAGGGAGAGTCACATCGCACACTGTTTCTTGCTCTCGGTAAAACTCACATAAATAAAATACTTCACAAGCGTTGTGTCAGCTATCAACAACATGAGCCACCCGTTGCCTATTGGGTTTGAGAAGCAATCGTGCGTCATGCACCACAAGATATGCCCTATATTGCATGAAACGTGACAGGGGCTCAAAACAAAGACCCTAAGTTACACTAGCGACCTCTGCGGAATCACCTGCCGCTGAGCGGCGGGTGCTTGTCACTGACACCAAACGCGCATACCCGCAGGTTGCATTGCAATGAGCAAGACTCGTTTTGTTTTTGAATTTTTAGCAATTTACCTCTAAGAACACCGAAGAAGTTTCTCGCAGAAGCACGAGTAATTTTTCACGGTGAAGTAATAGATATCCAAACGAAGTTTAGCCCTCCTTGTGGTGTGAACCTAGAGTTTCCAATTCGAGTTTGTATCATTGTAGACCGGCATATAGTCATGAGCATCGGATGCATTGATGCTAGCCATATGCAGTTTTCGCTTCAGCGTCATTAGGCTCAAAAAATTGCTGGAAAAAAGAAAGGGGAGGCCAACACACATCATCGTGAATTGATTGCTCATCGGCCCGTCCTTTGTCCTCATGCACTTTGCCACGTCTGGACTCGCCACCAATTGCTCATTTGTATCGGCGAATGCAAATGTTGTTTTTGGGTGTTTGGGCCAAGTCTGAATTGTTTTCTTATCCCGATCAAATTATGTGCATACGTGATACTGCGCCAGAATTGTTGAAACTCATATTCTCCAGTTGTCCCGTTGTTTGCGTAGTAATGCGCACTCCCAATGTAGATAAACAATGACCATTTTCAGCAAAACGAAAAACACAAGCTACAAAAATTTGTTCATCTTACATTAAAAAAAATTTATACACCAATCAAGCAAGCATATTTGTATGAATCTCCCCAAAGAAAGCATTTTATTTCAAATTTAATTTTCGAGGAATAAATTGCCTGCAAATCTAGCACGCTCGTTATGTCGCGGCCACAGTACGCACGGACCGCGTACCCGGTCATGCATGCCGCATACCTGCAGGCGTGAAGCCTTCTGAGGGGATGGCCTTAAACTTTGCAAGTGTCGCATGTAAACACTTGAAAAAATTTCCAATGCGTGCCACGTCACGCATACCGACCCTTAAAAGAAGCTGCCCAAAGCCACCTTTTCCAATATTAAAGGCTGTCGTTTGTCATCGGCTGCTATAGCAAAAATAATTAAAGACTGTCTGATTTCACAACAGTCATCAGCGGGCAATGCATGCCGATTTCATGCTGCGGACTGAAATCAGACTTCCAGATGGAGTCCAAAGCGAACAGCTGGCAAGTTCGCATTTTTGCGCGCGGTAAGGATGTTCGAATTCCGGTGTGACGCCGACCATACAGTTTTTTCATAAGCGTTCTCGCATCAGCCTGCATAATAACAATGCGCGAGTGTTGTATCATTTTTGCCAAGGAATTTTGTGGCCAAATTTAGCTCTGCGCGACATCTAGGAGATAATGATTCTAGGAGATAATAATATCTACACACCAACGGTGAAAGGCTTTCGTACATGGGATAGGTTAGAAGCGTCACGTGATAACACAGTTCAAGTCTACCACCCGGAGATTTTCGAGTATCCTCCTCGGTGTCGAGTGATATCCGAGGGACGTGGTGCTCGGGGGATTCTCGCACCGAAACGTGCGCGATATACTGAACTTATAGTGATTTACAGTATGCGCCTTGAGGCTCTTGCGGTCGTGAGTATTCTCAGTTTTGCGCATGACTATTTTGTGCGTGTTTACCGCAGACATTCACTTCCTGACTTGTGCTCAGAGTGTGCGGGTAGATGATTCGCTCATACACGCGCAAATGCATGCGCAATAACCCTCACAAGTGTGTATACAAGAAGCTGCGGATGGACGATTGGCTAAAGTTGTACCTTCCCAACATTATGCTTCGCAGACAATGTCGTACGTACCTGCGAGGCAAGAGCAAGCGGCCGGCAAGTGTGCGTGCCTGAAACAAGTCCGATTGCCAGATGCTCACGTTCGGGGCTAGCATATCACGTGACCGTCGTTGGTATTTTATTTTCTCTCAAGACTCAAGGTCACGTGACTATATCCCCAACTTAGCTCATCGTCTCAAGTGCATACACAGATTAAGTGTTGATTCGACACCACAATCTCTCATCTCGATAGTTTAATCTGCATTCACTTCATCAACCTCAATGATCAGACATCTCTTGAGGCGGGCCGGTGCCGCTTCACTTTGCAGGATATCTGCGCGAACTCCTCGCATCCGCATGATGCCTCCAGCCCGTCTTCTAAACTCCGCTACCAGCATACCACATGTTTCACATTTCTTGGCAGACAAGCTAGTTCCAAAATGCACGTCCTGTGGGATAACGTTGCAGAAAACGTCGCCAGAGAATGCAGGCTTTTACATCGAGCCGAAACCGCCATCTGCAGAGGGAAAGGCTGCAAAAGCGATAAAATCAGCCGATAAAGTGTTTAGCGAACATTTTAGTGGCTTGAGCGATGAGGACAAAGCGCTCTTGCTAAACGGTGCAGGGCCAGATATGATCTCGACCATAAATGCCGCGAAACCCAAATCGAAATCTGGTCACGCGTCAGAGAGAGAAGGCCGGCAATGTCTCCGGTGCAGAAATGCTTATCACAGGTCGGCCTTTGACGCATCAGAATACCAAGTGGAAACTGTCCGTCAGGTGATGGACCGCATACCTGCAAACGGTAATTTAATATACGTTGTGAGTCTGGTAGACTTTCCGATGTCGCTAGATGAGACCGTATTCAGACATCGGTCGGCAAAGTCAATGCAATTTGTAATCACAAAGACTGATCTATTTTTCCAAACAAATAACTTGGCTTCGCGATACGGTCTACAATTCTTTCAAGACTACATGTTCAGAAAATATGATGTTCCGAAGAATCATGTGTTTGTTGTTTCGGGCAAATCCGACTGGAACTCAGACACATTTTTGGAACACATCAAGGATAATTCATTTTTCATAGGCAGCGTCAATTCTGGAAAATCGACTTTGCTTCAGCTGGTAGCGCAAATAGCCAAAAAGCAGAGAGAAAAATTGCCCAATGCTCGAAGGGAACGCGCAAAGCAGAAACAACAAGATAGCATTATCTTGAATGCCCGTACTTATTCTGCGGCACGTGAGCGGTTGAAAATGTGGGCGAAATCGAAAGCTGAAAACGGGCCGGGTGCCTCTTTTATGCCGGGTTTCACAAGGGGCGTGATCCCGCTTGAAATCTCAAAATCAGTCACTGTTTATGACATGCCTGGTTTCAGCAGCGAAAGTGCGGCACATTTGTATGACTTTCTTTCGGCAGACAGTATCAAGCAGCTTCAAAAAGGCGCACTTTTCCACAAAACCGGTACATATCTCTCGAAATACGTGACGGCAAAAGAAGGCCAAGTGGTAACTGTTGGTGGGCTTTTCTTTTTACAAGTGCCCCGCGGATGCATGTTTCAGGTGCGAAACGTGATAAATCACAGAGTACACATATTCAGCAATATGGAAAAAGCAATGGAGGTATGGAAACGTGCAAAGGACCCCGAGGCGGTACGCGGCTTATTTTTGGTTGATCACACAAAAACGAACTTGGTGAGACATATCGTGCCGCCTTTTGACGGCTCTTTTGACCTCGTGATTAGAGGCCTAGGTTTTGTTAACGTGAAGGCAACGGGTGCTAGGCCCGACCCTAATAATGCGGAGGATTTGGTGGTATTTTTGCCGAAAGGCATCGCTGCCATTTCACGTGTGCCGATTAGTAAGTATATCACACGTACACTTTCCGGAAGGGACAAGAATGGCAATGTGTTGAGAAAGGAGAAGTGGGTTCAATTGAGCACGAAAGAAATCAAGCGGTACACGGGCAAAGAATCATTTTTCGAACAAATATTGCCGGCACAAGAATAAGGATTGGTCATAGTATATAGAATCCATTAGGCCAGCTTGATATGGCTCAAAACTGCATCATGCATATTGAGACGAAACAAGGTGAGAATCACTCTCAAAACTTCTGCATTTTATCAACTTTGCATCGTAACTCCCACAAACATAGTGCATGTGTAGCTACAAAGGACTGGTCACGAAACATGTAGGTTCATGAAAACAACCTTGCGTTCATGAACCATCATCGGATTTCTTTTAGCTAGAATTTCATGCAGCAAGCGTACTTGAAGAACCACGCCATCTTATTTAAAATATGTCTTTTGAGTGTGTAGATGGAACCGCAGCTGCCATTGTCCCAGTTGGGAATTCCATTGTTTGACCCACACGGGGGCGCATGCTTCTTTGGGGGTCACATGTACTTGCAGAGATGATACCCTGAAGACAATTTTGGGAAACTACTGACAGATGTTTTGGCTCGCTTTTTGAAGATATATGAAGTTTTGAGCAGATATGTCTGCTCATTTTGCTTTTTTCAAGACGAGATGATGAAATCCATATGCAGCATTAGGCAAACTATAAAACCCCAACCGGATCTCATTCTGTTTAACTGAGCTTCTTTTGCCCAATCTCTCGGGCCGCAGAGGTACGAACTTCAAAGAAAGATTAATAGGCTTTGTGAAAAGACATCCTTTTCATATTGACTAAAGGTATCCGCAAGATCACTTCATTTGACTAGCTTGCCACCTAGTTCCTGTGTTCCATTGCCCGAAAGTTGGGCCTATTGAAGCGTCTAGTGGTCTGAGGCGAAAACTGTCCTTTTTTATGGATTGTTGAAAGCCACTGCTGAGAAGGAACTGTAATAGTTCAATCGAAAAGTTTTGTTGTCATGGCTCAAAAAGGCAATCAAAGTGGCTAAAAGTTGATGACTTATCCGAAGACGTAGTTTCGGTTGAGTATAATGTGAGGCACTGGACTGGGAGGATTAATGGAAGTGTATAGCACCAATGTATCAAAGGAGTTACTTTATGAGAGAAATATCGATCATAGTATTTTCATTGTAAAAGATTTAATATTGTTGTAGTGAGTCAATGTTGGCTTCTCAAACGATACGTGAACTCCCAAAACGCATCCCGTTGTTGTCATATTCGAAATTGTGTAGAGAAGCTAAGCTATATGTTTAACACACAGTAGACTCTTCACCTTGATGACTGTTGTAAGGGTTGAGGCAAAGCAACGTTTGAAAGGTTGGCTTGAAGGGTTGGTTTCGGATAAATCTGTGTAATTTCCGAAAGGCAAGACGAGGAAGTGAAACGAGCTAAGGTAGACTTAGCAGGCCCTATTGTCAATTAGCTTTTTGTAGGAAAAGAGATGGATTCAAACTATAGCTTTGAACTTTGGTCAAACTTCAAATAGCCTTGAATTTGGTCAAGCTATTTCTTGCGTTTTTCCTCGGAGAAGGCCATGCTAAGGTTCCATTCAAAATGTTGCACGGCTCACATCCTGTTTCCTCGCAAACATCTCCAAATTGATGTCAGGGGGTTCTTTCCTGTGTTTATTTCTCTTTCAGCACGAGATAGTAAGGTCTGGTTTTTGTTGAATTCCCCATGATATTCTGCGCTGTGAAACTTGGAATCTGGACTCAGGGAATTTAGTGCCAAAGCATTGATATGCATATAGAATTTGACAAGCTTAACTCCAATATACGTGTAGGACATTTTGAGGAAGTGATAACTACGTTTCCTTACCTAGCCGTGTGTTCTTTTTCCAAACGAGCTTTTGCGAGCAAATTGTCACGGCACTGGACTTTCCATAGTCTTCGAAGTATGTGCATGCGCTTGCTTCAAATTTTTGAAAATGTCTTTTTCACAGGCGCCAAAGAAAGTGATGTGGCAAGCCTGTTCAACTCTGCTGGTCATTTGAAAATTCATGTCAACTTACGAGCATGTGAATATCGTCCTGAGTCTTGATCCCTAAACACATGCAGAGACATACTATCGAGAAGTAAGATCAGACAATATTTCCATACCCAATTCATGGTTTTAGTCTGTTCCAGATTCAGGCCTGGACCAAACTGAGCAAGAAGTTTGAGGATCTAAAAAAGCTTACAAAAATTTTGAAAATCAGCTCGTGTGAGTGTCTCACCTGATTTCAAAATGTAACTTGACTATATCACGGATACACTTTTCAATTCCCGAGGCGCACGATTCATGCAACAACGCGACATGTGGATGTCGTAGGAGTGCATTAACATACAGCAATGGGCGCCAGCAATCTGGACCATCACAAGCAGCTCTGGTAAAAGGTTCAAACCTTGAGCTTGTTGGTTTGTACTGTGCAGAAATACTCTTATTTCTTTATTGAATCATCAAATTCGGGCGGCGCTGATAATGTCCCAAAAGGGAAGATGTGCAGGAGGCGATCGTGTCGAAGGAGTTCCTAATTCGCGTACCCCATAACAAGCGTGCATAGAGACGCGCTATTGTTTCAGGTCTGTTTTGAAAATACAACAACACACATCGTCTTCTTGTTGAAAGCTTTCACAGTCTTACCAAGCCCCCCTCTCCGAAATAGGAAGTTTCTCCTCTAATTCAAACAATCCCCGCCATCTATCAACGCAGACTTGTTCTAAGGCTGCGGTAGCTGCTCACACTTGCTATAAACGCACATATAACTTGAAATCACCAACCCAGCAGCGTGCTCAGTTAATTCAGCCATTATGATTAAGTCCGAAAGCAGAAAATCCAACCTTTTCAGTGCGTTGAAACCACGTAAGTCACCTAAAGACTTGTCTGTCCGCGTGCAAACGCAGCTGGATTCTTATAGCATGAATAGTGCCAATAATCGTGCTCCAAAGCCATTGTCGCCAATAGACGTCAACAGCGTCCCAAGAAAAAGCTTTTCAAAGTTATACTTTTACAGGTGAAGGCCAGGAATACACACTGAGACGGCATTCACTTGCGTGGAAGAAACGGTCCTCAAGCGCTGCGAGCGAACTCACTCTAGCCACCATTTCTACCATGCCCAGTGAATTGGCCTCAGTCTATAGTCCTTCAATCGACTTGCCGTCGCCAACAATCTTAGAGCACGAGGCGAAAAACGAGACCCAGGCCCAGATCAATCCTCAGCATCAATATGCTGACTTGCTAGATAATGACGAGCCAAGCACACCCATATGGGAACATCGCACGACGAATATTGGTGGTATCCGTTCATTTCTAGAAAGCGACGATATGTTGCCGATGAGCAACCGGAAATCGCTCGATTTTGAGGCCCACGAGATTCAGACGCTTTGTTCCCGTCTACGTACGCAAGAAAAGAGAGATTGTGCGGTCAAATTTGTTGAGAACGCGTTTGTGATGTCATTCTTTGATGACGCTTATGAGGAGCAGCGGTACTGGGACGAGATTGACGCAAACGATGCCGTCAAGGGCGACTTGGACTCAACCTTATACGACCACAGGCTATTTTAGGTCTCGCGAGAGCCAAAGAATTATCACCTGATCCGCTAGATAGTTCGACCGTACTTGAAAAAATTGACTCCACCAAATAAATGATCTTGTATCTTTCAACATCAATATTGCATGAGAAGGGAATAAAAACAGAAATAGTTGTGCTTCATTATTTTAAAATGATATCTATCCAGTAAATGAAGTGATCAGTGTGTCATAAAAACAGGCTATTTTTCAAGCAACCATCCTCAGCAAAACTCTAGGATGGTTATTGAAAAATTACCCGCTGAATTCATTCATGGCCGACCTAGCTTGCAGCCAACTCTGCCAAGTTCACACCCGTGCACCATGCCGTAGACAGATCAGCGAAAAAAACCACGCACGGCTCAAATCTCCAGATCTACTCCAGATCCGGGAATTTCAGCCTTTTCAATCTTTTAAACAATAACATGGCTGACGCTAGTAGTAAGGACGCTTCGGATATTCTCGCATCTTTATCCTTGACGGAGGAAAAGGCGCCCGAATCTACCACGAAAGAGGTTTCTACGGCTGAGACTGAACTCAAAACGGAGTCCAAAGATGAGCCAGAGGATGAGAAAAAAGACAATGAGACGCCTGCTACCGAACCCAAACCTGCCGATGCCAAGTGTCTGACGGAGTCTGCCGAAGCGCCGGAGGAAACAGAGAAATCTGACGATTCCAAGGGGAAAACTAAGGAATTAGCCGCTGAGACACCCGCTGAGACACCCGCTGAGACACCCGCCGAGACACCCGCCGAGACACCCGCCGAGGAGGATACAAACTTGATCAACTCCACTTACGAGGTGAAGGTGAAGTTGGCCGATTTACAGGCAGACCCTAATTCACCGCTTTTCTCTGCCAAGACTTTTGAAGAGTTGGGGTTGAAAGAGACGTTGCTCAAGGGGCTTTATGCAATGAAATTCAACAAGCCTCTGAAAATCCAAGAGAAAGCGTTGCCACTCTTGTTGCTGAATCCGCCACAGAACATGATAGGCCAGTCTCAGTCTGGTACAGGTAAAACCGCAGCCTTCTCGTTGGCCATGCTTTCGCGAATTGATGAACTGCAAAACTGCTCCCAGGCGCTCTGTTTGGCCCCCACGCGTGAGCTCGCGCGCCAAACTTTCGAGGTGATCGAGACCATGAGCCGCTTCACCAAAATTTCTGTGCGTTTGGTCGTTCCTGGAGCTGTGGCCAAAAAGGAGGTTGTGTCGGATCAAGTATTAGTGGGCACGCCGGGCGTCATGTTGGATCTCTTCAGGCACCGCCAAGTGAGTCCGGCCAACTTGAAGGTGTTTGTATTGGATGAAGCCGATTCTATGTTGGAAGCACAAGGTTTGGGAGATCTGTGCTTACGCGTGAAGAAGCAGTTGCCCCGTACAACGCAATTGGTGTTGTTTTCTGCCACGTTTCCGACTGACGTACGTGCATACGCTGAGAGGTTTGTGCCCAACGCGAACTCGTTGGAGTTGAAGCAGGAAGAGTTGAATGTGGATGGAATCAAGCAACTTTACATGGACTGTGACTCGGAGGCGCACAAGTTCGAGATGTTGTGTGGTCTTTATGGCTTGTTGACCATCGGTTCCTCAATCATTTTCGTCGAGCAGAAAGTCACTGCGGACAAGTTGACTCGCATGATGACTGCGGAGGGACATAAGGTCTCGGTGCTCCATGGTGGGCAAGATGCTCTTGACCGTGACCGTCACATTGACGATTTCAGAGAGGGCCGCTCGAAGGTTTTGATTACCACCAATGTTTTGGCGCGGGGTATTGATATTGCTTCCGTTTCTATGGTCGTCAACTACGATATGCCTGTCGACAAAAATCGTCGTCCAGACCCGTCGACATACTTGCACAGAATTGGACGTACGGGCCGTTTCGGCCGTACCGGTGTCTCTGTGTCGTTTGTGTACAACAAGAAGTCTTATGATGATCTACAGGCGATCATGAACTACTTTGGCAATATCGAGTTGACCAAGTTGCCGACCGATGACTGGGATGAGGTTGAGAAGATTGTCAAGAAGGTGATTAAGAAATAGGCTGCTGGGTTGAGTCATGAATCGGGTTGAATAAAAGTAACACAATGTGGTCTATGTGTGACATGTATTGGGTGGATCCTCAAGCCTTTCTTCCCCGTATCAATAGGGTGGTAATTTATGAAGAGTTTAAGGATACCCCGCATGTATTTAACTTTAGGATTCATTCGCATCGTGCCATTCATTCTCGCGGGCGGATAAATAGGAAGTTTCAGCTATATGCTGGTTTTCAGTTGGGCATTAATATTCAATAATTTTAAGCGTCGAGTTTAGAATTGCACCACCACCATTTAAGGGACCACAGCTTAGTCACCGCAAAAATTTTGACAGACTAGCTTCAAGTATGTTGCGAGAGGACAACTGAAAAATACTGTACTCCTAGTCATGACTAATGAATACAAGCCTCGAAAAAACAATGATGACACATGTAGAGTTTTTGATAGGTTTGGCTGAAATGATGTATATTGTGGTGATTGCATTATCAATCGCCAAAAGAGTCCACCATATTTAGCGACTTTATCCACTACAATGTTCAAAACTCAACCTAACAACATCACGTCAATCTATAATATATACAGGAAAAACCATTAGTGATTTACTGGTCAAACACGACCGAAGGCTTGAACCGACTTGGAGCCCTGGCAGCGACCACGGACCAGTCAATGCATGACCATACGTTTTCCAAATACTGGCGTTTTCCAAAAACACCATAATCGCCCAAATAGGCACGCATCAGCGCGTCCACACCTAGCAACGGCACAATCTTGCGGTCTGAATACAACACGGCCTCCTCTGCCTCCTCCGTTGTGCCCAAAACATTGTCTTCGACATCGGTGGCGGGTGTTGTGGCGCCTTTAAGCGACTCGGAGGCCTCGATCATGTTTTCCGCAGAAACTGCGCCGTTTTCAGCACTTTGGCGCTCCTGTTGTCTTCTCGCGGCTGCTTCCTCGCGCGCACGCTTCTGCTGCTTCAATTTCAGAAGCTGACCCAGGCGTACGGAGTCATCGACAATGCCAGCGTTGTATGTATTCATTACGGCCAATTTCGTGAAGGAAAGGTCGGATTGTGCGCTTGAACGCAAGGAGGATGCCAGGTATGACGCCTCAGCAACGAGCCACGTGACACCGTCGCCCTTAATTGCCCATGCCAGGTTGATCAAAAGCGTGCGGAACTCGGCCAAGGACCCAAACAGGTCGATGATCCAGTCACGAAGAGTCTCGTCTGTTGGTTCATTGCTGACGCGTGTGGCGATCTGTGGCGTAGCGAGAAGCGCCTCCACGCCCGGGCGGGTCAATTTTGTATGTTCCCCAGTAATTTCAGCAGGCCTGAGGGATTCTAGGCAAAATTGCAAGTTGTACAATTTCGCCGCGGCCGCGGTCACCGGGCGCAACTCGGGCGTGTTGAAAGTTGCCGCCACGAGCTCACCCAAGTCTGCGGGAGTGTTGGAAACGCCTAATTGGGTGATTTCGCGGTTCAACCTCGCCGTAAGATGTTTGCCCTGCTCGAAATATACGCTGTTGAGTGCCTTTTCAGAGTAGAGCCCCGGAAAGCCCTGCTGCGCGGCCTTGAGCGCCTCCAACTGCACGGTTTCCGGAAGGCTGTATGTGAGGGCACGTGTGAGCACCCTGTGGGTGCTTTTAAGCTGTCTGGGAAAACGGACCATCGTTTATAGAGGTGTTGCTGGAAGTTTCGTAGACCTTTAAGTGCGTTTCGAGGTTTTGGTATGGCTGAAAATTTGGTACTCATGCCACGTTATGTGCAGGATGTTTCCGGTGTTTGTTGTTTGCATGCGGTCGTAAAATGAATATACATGCTGCTAGGAGATTGCTATACCAAAGTTTAGAAAAAGCAGTAATTGATTTTGCTTGAATAAAATTTATGGATCTCCAGATGTTGTTTGTGTCTATTTTGCGCAACAAACAGTATTTTGGCATTGCGCATTTTCACTCAAGAGACGTATTAGTCCGAAAAATGCACTTATGACCAGTCAACTTTGATAATACAATCTGGTATAGTTGTGCAAATTGTGGGATATATTTTTTTTCCTTTTGCTCATGTCTCTTTTCGAAATATGCTCAGTAGAATCTACCAACACATAATAACGAAATTCAGTGTCTATGAAGATAACCTGGGCCCGGTCACTTATTCAGCCCAAAAAGTCAATCACGAAACACAATACTGCGTCCGATTTTTCGATGTGTCGAAAATTGCCCATACTTGATACTCAAATATTTTTTGCTCAAAATTCCTAGGAAATTGCCCTGTCAAAAAAAAAATCACCTGAAAAACTGCATCGTACTATGCCAATTAGCACATGGCACATGGCACATGGCACATGAGAGACTGCCTCTAGCACCAACCCGTTCCTCGAGTTTTCATCTACTTTTTTTTTTTTCATAGTTTTCCAACGGTGGAGCCCAAATAGATCACCTTGCTCTCAAGAAAAGTGAATTTTTATAAAAATTCTCAGCTAGCCATGAAAGTAAATAGTACCTTTCAATGATTGGACCCTCTTGGTTGTTTGGTTGTTTGATTAGCGAGTTGGCTTGAAGTAATCTATAGGTAATCTATAGGTAACTCGAAACCTAGAGGCACACTCATGATGTATTGAATTGCAAAGAATATACAGATCAAACTTCAAGCCCCGCGCCATTATCAGACTTTTCTCTGAAATACCACCATTGTCATGACCTGAGGAAAACCAAGCTCTCATTGACACGGTCTAAAGTCACATTGAACCAGCATATGCAAATTTTCTCTAAATAAACAACCTTTCCCTGGTAATACTGCCATCATCTCGGAGGGGCCACGGCCAAGCTGAATGCTGTTTTGGCCGGGGAGAGTGGAAAAAGATTTCTGCCTGATAATGTCAAGGTCAAGCAATATGAAGTATTCTGTTGAGCGCATTTTGTGTATAACGCAAGTCCCGGTTTCTGAATTCTGAAAATTCCGCTGGAATCAAAATGCATAAATCGATATTTGAGTGGGTTTTAGATTTGAACTCGGCCGGTGACGATTAGATTAACCACAAGGCTTTGACCGGATCAGGCATAACCACTCCATATTCCAAAAATAAACCACACAGAGATTCTGACGATTTGCTTGAAAGTTCGGCTGTTTTGATTTACGAAATTGGCACTTTTCAATCACGTCCATGAACAAAGTTGGAACTACGGGCTGTGAAAATACTTCCTGCGAAAGCAGATCACATTCGAGAAATCAACATAAGCTTCACAGACTTGAGCTTGGATTGACTTCAGCATAGTGAGGCGATCGAAATCAAGTATAGACACATCTTAAGAAATTCTTGCTGAATTTCCGGTGTAAAAGGTACCTCGAAAACATGTATTGACTTGCATAGTTACTAGACGCTCGAGATATAAAAATCCTTCTATTTCCTTCCAACTTTCAAACTTTTAACTCTCTGCAACAATGAAGAGCCACCCTCCTCATCACCAAAAGATGCGCGGCGATACTCACCAGAGTTATCATTAGAGCTTCGGCGCGATGTGGATTCACCTCCGCTATTCTTTCTTAGCCTCAGCACTAAGGACTTTTTCCTTCCAAGCCCTCCTTTGTTTACGCTGGGCGGCGAGAGGAGAAAATCATCTGCTTTTGGTGCAGGGGCTCCGTTCAAAAATGTTGTAGAGCCTAGGCCGGCAGTTGAGTGGCCATGTATTGGCGCTGCTTTCTCATTGGCGTCAAAAGCAACAACCGAGGGGTTCAACCGCGGGACATCGACCTGCGTCCCTAGCTCTCTTGGCTGGGATGATCCCGTCGAGTTTGAGTGTTCTCTTGCTGATCTTCCAACGATCATGTTGTGGTCTTCGAAGTTTCCAAAAGCAACGCTCATGTTATCACTTGGTTCCAATTTTGCTTTCATAGAATCATTAGGTCCGTCGGCAGGGAAAGCCATGACTGGCGCAGCCTTCACGTTCTTATTCCTGTGCGGGGCGCATGCATCAAAAGGCCCATCGTGGTGAAAGCGCCCACCAAAGAATGCGCTGACATCTAACTTGTCAATGACATCCAAATTCTTTGGTTGGTGAGGCGCGACAGCTTTTTTCTTGGACTCTTTCTTGTGTCGGGATTTTCTTTCCTTGTGCTTGGCGGAGTCACTGTGTGATCTGTGTGGCCTGCTCTCGCGCGACGACAGCTTCAGTTGTTCTTTTTCTTTAGGGTATAATTTTGACGAAGACGTTTTGGGACCGGCCGCTTCTTCATAAGATGGAGGTGGGGGAGTCATTTTCGTACGTGGGGTTAATTCTTTTGACGGCGACCGAATTCTATTAGCATGTGCTAAAGGGGGTGGCGGGGGGTCTCTGGGATGTTTATATTCGCCTGTCATCGCGGAAGCGAAGGGGTTATTGGATGACATTTTCCTAAAAAATTAGTATCAGCAGACAGAAAAACGATTTGGTGGGGTAATTTTCAGTAGCAGTAGAAACGTGTGTGGATTTTGGTCGGTTGAGCAGAAAAGCGGCGATTGTTATGAGCGGCCAGCGTGAACGTCCACAGAAAAACTGCGTCATGAAACGACGCATGTTGCATTAAATTATAGAGTATGCCAGCGGCTGGAATCTCCTGCACTCACTATTGCTCTCGCGGTGCGGGCGACTCCACAGTCACGAGGTTTGCCTCTGCTGCAAACGAAATGCGGCGGAACCTTCGGTAGCAATCAAGATGTCCATTCGCTCCATGTTTACTGGCAAGAATAAGAAACATAAAGATGTCTCTGTTTCCATTTTCAACAACGCTCTAATTGCAATTTCCTCTTTCACTCCGGGCGCAGTTCCAGAATTGTGTGTGCGGTCGCTGCCAATGTACTATCTCACTTGACCGCACACGACTTGCTTGTGACTTCGTCACTCCAGCTTGCGTGTCTACCCTCACGTATGAACCTCTCTATATGGCTCACATAAGGGCACATGGTCTAATATGAAAGAGGGGCAATTACCACATTAAGAAAAAAGCGGGGGCGTGTGCATATTAATCCAAGCGCGGCGATAATCGGTAGGCTGTGCACGCCCAAAACGGCACGCATTGCGCGTTTGCGCGTTTCCACCGTAACGCGTCGACAGAATTTGTGGTCAAACGTTGAAACAGCAGCGCCCAAGGTCATCGCGACTCTCACAACGGATCAAAGAGCTGCAAAGGCGATCAAAAAGGGCGCCATGAATTCTCAACTCAAATCTTCAAGGTACCTCAAAACACTATCTCGGAACTTGTAGAGACCGGAAAGACCATCCAATTTGTTTGAAAAAAGGAAAGCTAAAAAAAGAACATACCTGCAATAGTTAACGATTGTATCGCTGCCCGTGCGGGACGGAGTTAAAAAAGATGGTCTATGTAAAACTTCGTCATCGTCAGACAGATCACTCATGTGTTTCTCGTTACGCGTTACCCAGTCGTTAAAAGCAGTATTGCTCAGCGTAACCGATGAGGGGCTTCTGACCCGGTCGGCTGGCAGCGCCACGCTCAGAAGGCTGCTTTGCCGGAACGGATTATGCGACAGCTTGCGCCCGACGGACTCGTACAGTTGATTGCTTTGTTGGTACATGTGTAGGCTGGGCCAGTTAAAGGTTGGGTGCAATTTGGGTACGTTTGTTTATTTTATGGCTATTGAATGAACAGTTTTGATACTCGAGAATGTTGGCGGCCCGGTCCCAGTGAAATCTGGGCCGCGCACGTCGACACGTGATGATCTAGACCCTTCACCCCAGTGTTGTGAAGTCAGTCGTAAAAATGAGACTTAACAATTCAGCGCGTATCTCAAAAATCGGAAGGGCAGTTCGCGCAATCGTAAGGGTATAGTAAAAAGTTCTTCGTTGCTATTGAAGAACGAAAAAGAAGGCAAATTGCAATGATTTGTGCACGTGAGGTTTAATTATAGAAAATGAGAAAAAAAAATAATACCGTGACGCGCGTGACACGTAATCTTAAGAGAGTGCGGCAAAAACTTCTGTGCGGCGTTACGCGTCCACGTGCAACACCACGAAAAAATCGATTCTCACAACACAGCCTCACTCCGCCTCTTGAGATCAAGACCAACGCGCATTAATGTTTTGATATATTGATGACGCCCTGCGAATTTGGCATTGACCGTAGAATTGGACTGTACGATACAACACTGCCGTACGCCGTTTGGTACAGAATTTGGTACGCCAGGTAAACCGATTTGCTCAATACTGCAATCGGGTAAATTATATGCACGATGCATGGAAAGGATGCAAAACTCGCTAAGCGAGATTAAAATGAACTCCACGTCCAGTCTGAAGGTAAATTTGTATACGACAGCCGTCGTTCGATGCCATTTTGGCTTTTGATCCCGGGCCGCGACGACATTGGCTTCATATCAGAAAGTGGACACGGTTGCATAGTGAAACCACTGTTGATGTAAGGGTTTTCAAAGAACACGTACGGCGTGCTTATGTCGTTTTTCACCCGATACCTTTGATTGAGCATGTACAAAAGACGCATCGAATTACTGCCGCAGGTCTTGCACACCTTGCACACTTTGAACCTTTCATGCAAAGATGTCATGCTCATGCCTTGTTCCATCATATTTTTTAACATGGGGATCACAATGCGTGCTTTCAGATCTAGCATCACCCCGTCAATCGTCTCATCAACCGTAACAGAAGAAGCGGTCGATATGTCGGAGTTGACAGAACTTGTGTTTGAAGAACGGCTATTTGCACGTGCGGACCCCCTTGATTCCGGTGTAGGCGGCGTTATCTCGAACAGATGCGTCTCTCGTCTTTTGTGAAGACAATTGTGGCAATACAACAATCCACAGAATCTGCAATGATGTCTGCCGCGTTTTTGGGGACTGAGAAATCCTCTAAATTCTTCAAAACAGTTCATACAATGGTCTGATGAATGGTTTGACCGCCAATGCTCATGTGTTGGCTCGACTCTAGTATGCTCTAGTTCCTCTCTTGGAATTTTGAACGGAAACTCGCTCAATTTCGCCTCAAACGAAACTTCCTCGGGGCTCAGGTCGTGAAGAAAATTGTCCTCGTTCATGCGGTCGATGTCCTGGGGTGGCCGGAGAACGGCTGGAAATGACATTGGTTTTTTCTGCATATACACCTGCTGGATCGCAGGTCCATCATCTTGACAACTACGAATACGGGCACCCTGCGTGACACTAGCACTTGTTCTATCTGCCAGACCACTGCATTCCAGCAGCGTGGTGTTGGCATTTAAATTGTCCATTGCACGTAAAAAATTCTGTTGCATCGGTAGGCTTGATTCCAGCGCACAAGAGCGTTCTTGTGCATTATCCACCACTTCTGACTTTTCCATTGTCTCTAGAGATAAGAATTTTCCCACAGATAGGGAAATCCCCCATCTTTTCTTCGACGGCTCCAGATTCCTGCGTGTGGGCTGGTGGAGATCGGCGGTAGCAGGCTGGTAATATGCATTCTCTTTTGTTTCCGTGATCAAGAACTCGGGGCCAGCCCTTAGTGAATTCCCTGAATGGTTCTCTCTTGAGGGATCATACGGGTCGCCAGTTTCTAGTAGAAACAGATCCCCGCATGAAACCATATCGCTGGAGTTTTTCTTGTCCGTGAAAGACCTCGGCGGTTCCGGCTTATATGTGTAATGTGTCGCCAGCGTCATTCGGGGCGCCCTGATCTGGTCATCGTAGTTCACGTTGTTTAGACTGGGTGGGTCAGTGAATTTTGTCACAGGCGAGAATGATCGTTGAATGTGATGTGTGATCGCCGATCCCGGTAGAGTGTTCCTGATAGGTTTTTTCGTGAACGAAAAAGGAGGCAACTCCTCGCTTACAGTTTCCTTCGGTACCTCCGACATCTATTGTGGTATGTTCGGCCAAGCGTTCGCGGTAATTTTGAGAAATTTGCAGCGGCGTCTTTTCGGAGCGATGTCTGTGGAAAACTTGGGGCAAAAACGGGGTTATGAAAAGCAGACTGGTAGTTCTGAAGACCGAGCTTCTAATGCGTTCATTCTCGGCATTTATATTGATAAGAAGCGCTATCAACAGCAACGGTGCATGCAGATCGGCAATAGCCCGAGGTGCAGTAAGGCGTGTGGATACCAAAAGAAGGAGCGGACAGAACAACTAGGAAAAGGCGAAATTTTGGGTGACATCACTGGGGATGTCGGTTTTCAAAGACATTGTTACGCAAGGCATGACACGGGACATACAAAAACCTACGTTTTTAAAGGAATCTGAGCGAAGAATAGCAAAGTTGACTTGTACAATCGCGAGGAATGAAAGCAGGTGGGCCTGCGCCTGATAATTCGATCACGCCACACACCGGACACACGCGAAAAATCACATAATTCTCGCTGAACGGCGGGATTTGCTCAGTGCGCTCGGGACTGATGAAGCGAACTTTGTGTCCCCAATAGGTTTAAGCCCCGGACATATTTGTGCGGTCACAAGAAGGTTCAACACAACGGTGGTTTCGTAATATGGTTTATTAGATTATATGGAGTTTACTGAGGAATATAAACGAAGACATATTCGACTCGTGTAATTTTACCAAATTTTGCCCCTTCTTTGTCCAGAGAAAACGCTTCTGTATGGCTTTAAAAGGCAGATAACCGCCCTCGTAAACGCTCACCTTAAAGTATGGAAAGATAGTGTAGACCTTCAAGACGTCTGTTCCAATTAGGTAGCAAGGACCACGTACAAGGCATGGATAATTGCAGGGAACCAAATGAAGATACAACACACAATGTTAATCCAGAACGGAGTGGAAATTCCGCATTTCATGAACACGGCCAAAGGAGGCAAAAAGAGGGCTAGAGGTTGTTAGTATCGGGCTCAATTGGAAGTCATATGAATGGCTGAAGAGACGTACCCAAAATGACAGCAACGATTTTTTCGGTATCCATAATAGCAAGTCAAATGTTGGGCACGAAGAAGGAAGAAGAAAGATCTGCTATTTTGAGGCCCTTTCTGCGAGACTGTATATAGGTATCTCACGTGATCAAGACACTGTTATCTGCTCTTAAAAGCAACTTAGCTGAATACAGCATTAGGGGCAGCAAAATGTTGGATCTTCTACACTATTAATCTGTCGGTTTATGTGAAATACCTCATTGTCCTCAGGCAACGGAGCGACATGTGTGATTGATATGAGTCGATTTCCTAGCCTGAAGCCTGCGCACAATGGAAGAATTGTAGTATCCAGCTGCAATGGCCAGGTCAGAGTTCTTTAGGCGGTAGGTGACCTCAAGGTCCGAGAACAAGTCTTCTCTCCTATTTAAGGATGGAAACTAGTAATGATTATAGCTCGCTCTGACCAAATGGCCGGGTTTCAGGCTTCGCCTTGCTAATCATTTATGTCCAATTTATTGCGTGCTTGAATATAGTAAAAATACATGACTTGTAAGAGATAACCAAATGTACGGGGTGGTTTAGTTGTATGCTTGGATCTGGGATAAGGTTTGAGATAAAATACTTAAGTAGATCCAGTATAGATCTAGCCTTTTCATCAGTTCCAGGGGCACACCCGCCCTTTATACTTGGCTATTATTTGTGAGAGATCACAGGAGTGTCAGACGCATGCCTGCATATGTCTGGACATCCAAATCCTACTCCTATCATACAGGCCTTGCCGAGTAGCGGCTGGATAGGGCGGACAATAGAGACCCCTGAAGAACAATTACCCGCATAAGTCTATATATTAGACGTATATTCCATCAATAGGGATTTGAGAGAAGAAGAGAAAAGCACCCGTTGAACTTTAGATGTGTGTTTGCGGGAAACACGATGAATGCTTACTTCGCCTCTGGCAATTTGACGCCTGATCGGAGGATCCCGTGATACGCCACCAATCCAATATGCGCTATCGGCATCACAACTGAATATGCTAATTGGCTTTCCCGGTGCTTGCGGTTTCTTGCCAAATCGGGATCTGTAATTAACTTAATTAAGATTGATGCATGCCAAAGCTCACGTGGCCGAGGCCGTTCATAAAATTCCGCATCGCATATATCATATGAAACAACTACACACCCCAGACATAACACCAGCCCAGGACGAATTGTGTAGGAAGCTTCTGCGGTGAGATTCTCAGCTTATCATCGTCAGGTAACTTAATCGCCCAAAGCGATTTTCAACTATCGGACAATAAATACCCAGCGTCATTAATACTCACACGACTGAGCCTGCACACGGCGTGCCCCCCACGTTCAAATTACCTCGTAACCAGCCTTTCTTTCCGAGGGTTGACACGTGCGGATCTGTCGTGGCCCAATTGCAATTTTGCAACATATCTTTACATTCACATGTATTTGATTCGTCTCGCTTACTATAAAGAGGACTAATACCCTCAACTCGCTCCAATTCATCAGCAATCTCGATATTCTCCTTTGCCCTCACGATCCGAGTTTTTGAGCGAACGCCCGAATTTCAAGAACAATGGTTGCAATTTCTAAGCTCATCAATAACGGGCTTCTCCTTGTGGGATCATCTTTCTACCGAGACTTGGCTACGCCTGAACAGGTCTCTGTCGAGTCCTATAATGTTGTACGGTTCTTGGGCGGTGCCGGGCCATATGTGCAACATCCGGGCTACGGAATCTCGACTGACATTCCACACCAGTGTACGTTGGAACAGGTGCACTTATTATCACGTCATGGTGAGAGATACCCTTCCAAAGGCGCTGGAAAAGGGCTTGAGTCGTTCATGAATAAAGTTAGCAACCATAACGAGACATTTGTTGGCGAATTGGCGTTTTTCAACTACTACACTTATTTCGTGCAAGACAAGAGTTTATATGAAAAGGAAACCTCTCCAATCAATTCTGAGGGCACATTTTCAGGTACTACAGATGCCTTGAGGCACGGCGCTTCTTTCCGGGCAAAATACCAGAGCGTATTCGGCGATAACGAAGTTTTGAATGTGTTCACGTCAAATTCAGGCCGTTGTCATGAGACCCTGAAGTACTTCGCACGTGGGTTCATGGGCGATGAATACAGCGACGAGACCGTGAACTTTTACATCATAAGTGAAGGCGAGCAGATGGGAGCTAATTCTTTGACGCCGCGTAACGCGTGCGTAAACTATGACAGCAACGTCAACGACCACATCATTGCCCAGTATGACATGTCGTTCTTGGCCACGGCTAGAGACAGAATCGTCGATGGGAATAATTTCAACTTAACCACCACCGACGTGCAGAACATGTTCCAGTGGTGTGCCTACGAGATAAATGTCCGCGGAGCGTCGCCGGTGTGTGATCTCTTTTTAAACGAGGAATTCATCAGGTACTCGTATTATATCGATGTGAGCACATACTATTCTAACTCGTTCGGTAACAACATGACCGCGACCGCCGCCGCGCCTTATTTGAATGCAACGTTGCAGTTTTTAAAACAGGAAGACCCTGAATTCAAAGTGCTTTTGGCATTTACGCATGATACCGATCTCGAGCTTTTTCACTCGGCGCTTGGCCTTTTGGAGCCTGAGCACGACTTGCCCACCGATCACGTGCCATTCCCCAGCCCGTACTCCCATGTGCAGGCCACGCCACAAGGTGCTAGAATCGTCACAGAAAAGTATACTTGCAGTGGCAAATCCTATGTGAGGTATTTGCTCAACGATGCGGTTGTGCCGATCAAAACCTGTCAGGACGGACCCGGATTTTCGTGTGAATTCTCGAAATACGAGAGCTATATTGAGCTGAGATTGGAGGGCAAGGACTATGCGGCCCAGTGCGGCATTCCCGCGGACGTGCCGGCAGCTGTGTCTTTCTTGTGGGATTATAAAACTGCCAATTATACCGCTGCCGATATCGACTCGTGATTGTGCTGAACACATTTGCAGAGGTCGTTCTTTGAAAAAATGAAAAACGCCATTCTAAAGCTGATGTGTCTCTAGATGCTTCAGAAGTAATAGGTATACAACTGCAGTGATGTCTCGTTGACAAAGATTCTCAAAGCGGAAACAGGCTTCTCACCCAATTTCCTTTAAGAAACAACGAGAAGTCAAAAGTCTTACTTTCTACTTCATTCCCCTTTTATAAATTTGCCGGGAACGGCAGCGGCACTGAATGGAAATGAAAGGTCGAGGTCTGGAGACAGAATTCTTTTGACGATTACTTAGCTACAGTTTAGCAAGAGTTGTAGAGGATTTACACGGTATTTTTACCCCAAAAAATATATATTAAGAAACTACATACAGCGAAAAAACCTAGCAACAGTTCAGGACGGACATGCACCTCTGCAACCTATCTAACAATGACGACATCATTTTGAATCTCTAAAACTCAAGCACAGTGCAGCCGGGGCATGCTGGTCTACCAGCCTATGCAATTTATACCGACTTGTACTTGAGTCCACATGTGTCACAAACAACCGACTTTGTAATCAAGTGCCGGGAGCCGGCGCTGGCTCTCCGCCGTCTCCAGTTCCATCTGGAAGGGTCATCACAACGTAAAGCGCGTGAATCACACCAGGGAACCACAAAAGGAGTGTGCAAAAGATGTTAATGATGACAGTGGTGTCAAATCCGCCTTCGGCAATGTAAACGGCAACGGGAGGGAGGAAAACAGCTGGATGGTTAGTCAGATATTAATACCGAATTAGGATGGTGTCTTTTGTACGTACCACAAACGGCGGCAGCGTATTGCCAAGTGTCAGTCTCTTCACTCATTTTTAGCTATAAACAATAGGAAAAAAGAAGTTAGTGTTGCGCAAAATAAAAGTGGGAATTGCCGTCTTTTTATAGAACGAAAATGCTGTAAATTGCCACAAAGACAAATTCTCAAACCGAGAATAAAAAGAAAGAACGAATACTTGGCCACAGGCCGTGTGCACCAAACAGACGCAAAACGGCGGCTGTTCCTACACGCGAGAAAAAAATAGTCGGCAAATAACGAATGTGGCAATGTACGCCTTGTGTATAGGCTAGATTTTGTCGACCCAAATTATGTGCCTTGCCAATGTTTTCATATCTCGAAGTTTTTGCAGCCACTTACGTTACACATTGAACGCGAGGCGCCAGCCTTCATTCCCCGCCCCTACCCATGCTTTTTGGCGTGCATGTTGCAGAGCGCATTTTTATTTGCACATTTGATGAATACATTTGTTATAGCACCAATACATGACTAAAGAAAAAAAATCACTCTTTCCAATATGTATGATCCAATAAAAGCTCACCGGTATGCTAGGGAAGACTTGAACAAACATGGAATGAAGAAATTTCCATTTGGCGTGGATTACAGCTCTCGAATCGTGCAAGTACGAATATTACTAAGATCAGAAGAACAAAATTCTTCTTGATCGATGCTTTAAAGAAGTATCCAATATCAAAATCACTTGAAGCTTTCAGTCTAACGAATCTCAACATAATTTGATCTATTCAATTGTTAGCGCGACAATTTGGATTCAGCCTCCGAGCCTTTTTCTAGTCGCTGTCTATCGCTGACCGAAGCGCGATTCAACATGGCCTGAAAATCAAGTGAATACGGCGCTTTTGTTTTGCTTGGATCGTTGAGTGTCTTTACGACGCGAAAATAATCTTCATACCAATTGCCGTTGTAATTACCAATCGTGGAACTCAACAACGTGTCAGGGATTTGGAACGAGTCAGTTAAAGGAATCGCCTGATTGCGTACTTCCAAGCAGGAGTCTCCGACTAATTGATCTGTGATCTTTTTGCTCAACTGTGGACACATCACCCGATAGGTGATAAACTCGCGTCCAAAGTGTTCCAACAAGTAGGTCAAGAAGTAAAGTCTGAGTACTTTCGCCAAAGCATACAAAAGCCCAGGGTCTCTCACTCCTTGTAGTGTCTGGATAAAGGTGTCCAATAGATAATGGTGGCAGCGTAATTTTGACAACAAAACACGCTCATAAGATACGAGATCCCAGCTCTTGTTAGTCTCGGCCTTTATTAAAGCAGCAGCGGAGACTCTCACGATTAATACTTCCAACGCCTTGAGAACTATACCCGGATTTAAATTCACTTCTGTTTTTAACACCTCCTCTGAATTCATGCAAGTTCTGGCATTAGTCAAAAACAGCAAGGAGCCTGATACGTTTGCGTTCTTTTTTAACACATCACTAACACATTTCAAGATCGATCTTCCAGCAGACATACCCAAGACGTTGTTGTCACCCTCCCAAGTACACTGCACGACCCAGTCAGCATAAGACTTGCCGAATCCGGAATACGAGGAGTAGCCCAGGCCGCCACAAGCTTGCCTTGTCTCGGTAATACACTGCTCAGCTAACCAGGTCAAAGTTGACTTTAATGCGGCAGAATCAATGAAAAGTGATTTGGTATCTGCAAGCGATGCATAAATTGCTTTTTCGTCATTTCTTTCGACTGCATCTTCTAGCTTCCTCACTACTGCTTCATGCTGTCGCTCTAAACGGTCGGTCGCACCACCCATGGCGTATGTCAAAGCCAAATAAGGCATCAATCTTCTTTGGTGCAATGGATAATCAATCAATTGAGTTTCCTGGTCACCACCTGAGATGTCGCCTTTGAACTGGCGTCGGCCAACTGCGTACCGTGTGGCTACCGTGATGAAGCGGGCACATATCCTATACGAATCTGAAGCCATGCCCACGCGGCCCTGTAAAAGCGAGATATAGCTCAATTGCTCCAAAGGTGGAAGCGTAACTTTACCGTCACGCGCAACTTTGCAGAATTTTTGCAACATAAAGAAGCGCGGGATGCGGACTTGGGAAAATTGGATCCAGCCATTATCCACGCCCTCACGGCCCATTTTCAGGCCGATGTCACCAATGGAGACACCAGGCATCAATTGGTGGTTTGTGTCTCTCAAAGGCACAACAAAAGTCTTCACACCATAATCTTTACCCTTGATTATAAGCCTGGCGTAAACCGACGAGTGTGTTGCCGAGTGGGCCGCACCGCCAATCCACCACTTGGTAGCGCCAATGTGGGGGGTGTTGACAACAAATTCATCAGTCTTTTCGTCGAATGTCGCAGTGGTTTCCACGCCTGCAGCGTTTGAACCATGCCCCAATTCGGTCATTCCAAAGCAGCCCCATAACTGCTTCATAAACTTCGCCTCTTTTTCCACGCACCAGTACTGGAACTGTGCATCAGTGCCGTTCCCTTTGATGCAGTTGATGAAAAGACCCAAGTTTACCAGGATCTGAATTCCAAGCGATGGATCATATACAGTGACAAGGTTAAGCCTTCGCCAGAAATCCTTATACAGTTCCAGCTCCACGTACTGCGTCATGCGAGCAATCCTGGTTGTGGTTTGCTCCCGGTGCTGGTCACGTGACAACTCGTAGTCAGCATACCCCGGTGCTAGAACGGGGTCCCTCTCTAACGACTGGTACAATTCAATGATTTTCTGTGCCTTTTCGGGCGTTCCCTCTATGATATTGTACATATCTGACGGGTCAAATTTTGCTTTACGGCGCTCTTCCGCCATCAGTGTCGCGGGGTCCGGGCCGGGCATCGTGCTGACTAGCGACCTCCCAGTGATAACCATATATGTTCAATTTCCAAGGTATCTAACAAAGAAGTCAGGTTAAAAACGTTCCCCGCATATGCCATAGGAAAATCAACTATTTATATATGCCAGTTGCTCTGATCGCTTTGGTGACAAATTTTACGCCATGCAGGCTTCTAAGTGTGGGGTAAACGGATCCCCAGATTTCACAGGCGTTACCAGATATGGGTGAGTTCCGCGGGACATGGCCAGCTAAAAGGGGCAGCAACTTAATTAGCGAAATTCGGAATCTAAAGTCGGAATCTGTGTATTCTACTACACTTCAATAAGGAGGTCATGGTGGTTTCTACCCATTAGTATAAGCCGTCGACAATCGACTTTGAATTACACTCTATTATTATGATTTATTTTGCGTTTTTTCACCGACTAATGGAAAAACGTACGGGCTTTAAAGCTAGTTTCGTTTCAAATGCTCTTTCTTCTTTCCTCGATGTTTACTTGTTCCAAGTCATCAGTGAGCCAGAAGTCTGTCCAGGTGATTGCTTGGCAGCGCTATACTCAGTTTGCATGCTTTTCTAAGATTGTGATAACATCAAGAATAATCACTTAATAAAAAGTATCACAGACTGTCATTCTTCTCAAGGGATGAAAGCTTTCGAGATGATCGGAACACATGTATCATTTCTGCTAGCGTATTGACAGAAACATTTTCTATTTATTTTGATAAGACAGACTCTGCCGCGCCAGATTTTTCGAACCGGTCCCTGATATCGAGCGACGGTCTGTTCAAGGAGAGCTCAAACTCGGCACTGTAAGGCGCCTTCGTGACACTGTGAGGATTCAGGGTTTTCACCGTGCCGAAATAGTTCTCGTAGATATTACCGTCATACCTGCCAATCGCCGAGTTCAACACAAAATCGCTGAACTGGAACGAGTCCGTGTACGTGATCGCGTCCGGGCGGATCTCGGTGCAAATTTGTGGCACAATCTTGTTGGTGATTTCATTGAGCAACTCAGGCAAAATAATCGAGTAACTCAAAAATTCGCCGCTAAATTTCTCGATTACATTTGCCGTGGCGTACAACTGACCCAACTTAATCAAAAATTGATTCACCTCAGAAAATTCGTTCTCCTTGATTCTCTTCACGTACTCTCCCAAGAAGTACAAGTGTGCCTTCAACTTCGAAAGCGCCAAGCTTGCGGCACCTACGGTATCAAAGTTCTCGTTATTTTCCGCCACGACCTTCGCACCCTGGATTGCAATGCGTGTCACCAAAATTTCGATGGCCTGCAATACCTTCACCGAGTTCAACACGTCATCGCGCGACTTCAACACCAAATCAGTGTTATCATACTTCGCCGCATCGTTCAAGAAAGCGAGCGACGCCTTCTGCTTTTTGCCCAGCTCCAATACAGCCTTGACTGCGCGGATAATTGGTTTGCCGACCGACATGGCAAGAACCGAGTTGTCACCTTCCCATGTGCACTGCACAACCCAGTCATTGTAGGCCTTTCTGAACCCGTTGTATGCCAGATAACCGTGCCCACCGCAGGCTTGGCGGCATTGATCAATACAGTCTGCTGTCAACCAGGTGGCCGTCAGCTTTGCCGAGGCCGAGTCGATGAACAAGTTCTTGAGGTCCTCGATCAGGCGCATAATTTGGGGCATGTCATTTGCAGCCACGTTCTTGTCCAATGTGTCCAACGTCTCTGTGATGGTGCGGTCAATCTTCCACGCGCCAGCACTGAAGACGTATGCCTGCGCCAAATATGGTAAGAGGCGGCGCTGATGCAAGGGATAGTTCAAAAGCTGTGTCTCACCGTCCTTTTGTGACGCGGAGTTGAATTGCCGCCGGCCCACGGCGTACCGGAGAGCAATAGTGGCAAAACGCGCCGTCCAGCGGTACGAATCCATAACCATCTGCACTCTGCCTCCGAGCAATGCCGAGTACGATAACTGCTCAAGTGGAGGCAACGTGACGTCACCATCTTTGGTGACTTTACAAAACTTCTGTAGCATGAAAAACCGCGGAATGCGCACGTGCGAGAATTGGATCCACCCGTTGTCGATCCCGTCACGACCCATCTTGGCGCCGATATCGCCCACGGTCACGCCTGGCATCAAGTTATGTGCCGAATCACGCAACGGTACCACAAACGTCTTGACGCCATAATCCTCGCCACCGACTACAAGACGCGCGTAAACAGCGCAATGTGTCGCCAGGTGCGCCGCGCCGCCAATCCACCACTTTGTGGCACCAATGTGAGGCGTGTTGATAATGAATTGGTCACGTGACTTGTCGAAAGTGGCAGTTGTTTCGAGACCCGCCACGTTTGAGCCGTGTGCCAACTCGGTCATGCCGAAACAACCATAAAGGTTTTTCAAATGCACGGTTTCCTTGGTCGTGGTCCAGAATTTACGCTGTTCTTCAGTGCCGTTGCCGCGAATACAGCCCAAGAAGAGGCCCAAATTCACGCCGATCCGCGTGCCCACCTGTGAATCCACGAGATTCAAGAGCGACGTTCTGGTCGTTTCCCACAATAAGGGGTCACCCACTTCCAAATACTGCGCCACTCTTCCAATTCTGCGGGCCGTGATTTCCCGCTGTTGAGCCTTGGTCAAGTCGTAATAACTGGCGTCGTTGCCTAAGATTGGGTCCCGCTCCAATTGTTGAATCAAAGTTTTAAAAACTTCGGCGTGTTCTTTTGATGATTCCAAAAAATAGTGCATGACGGTGGGGTTAAACCGGGCCTGGGCACGTTCCTGCTGGATCAGGGCTTGCGGGTTTGGCGCCGGCGCCGAGTCTACCGTATTCGTCGACACAGACATGGTATAATTGGATCTTGTAATAATATGAATGTATGAATTGACTTCAGAACTTGAGTCGGTTTGAAATATTTAAGCTTCAAAACGAATAAGCGTGTTGTGTCTTTTATAACAGGTGATGGAAAGTGAAAGTCTTTATAGTGTGCCGCTAAATGCGTACTGCGGAGAAGAGCCGTGCCGAGGCGAGGCAAGTGGCGGACGGACCGAGGGTGAAAGCGGTGATTTAGTGCGCGCGGACTTAGCAAGAAATCAGCCGATTCTGATCAGCCGATTCTGATAACGAGTCCCCACGTGACGTGTAATGCAGACTGTGCAGCCTCATTTAGATCTTGGTGATCGCGATGGGAATGGGAGATATTGTATGACATGTCTAGAATTTATCTCTTATTTCATCGCTGTAAAAGACCTGGTTTTGCATGGTGTGTGTCTGGCACTGGCACTATAGTGACTAGAGAAACGAGTGACGCGCATGGACCAAGCCAGACCCACGAAACTAGATCTGATCATCGCTACCGTGATGTTTTCTTGTTTTTTGTTTGTTTGGACGAGGCACTTTGTCTTTCTCAAATCAAAAGAATGCTAGGAAGTTTGTAGGGCGTAATTCTCTTCGTAGGCATATTTGTCGACGCTTCTTCGAAGGTAAATGATTTTTGGGCTTGCTCATAAGATGTCAGATTGTGTTGCCCGGCATGACGTCACCCGTTTCTCACTTTTCGCAGCTGTCCGACATGCCACTAAAATGTGGGGTATTTGCATATTGGTATTTGGCAACGTGATGCACATGACAGTTATTAAGCATGATTTTACCCCTACTATACAGGGGGTTCAAAAAAGGTCCTTGAAGTGACTTTTGCTGGAGAAGGGATAAAATATTGGCTCGATAGATTTACAACTGAAAAGTCGAAGAGAATGGGTAAACGACTGAGTACACAACTCCAAAGTAGAGAAGTACGGAAACTTGCTTGTAAAAAGACTATTCTACAACCATATTATGTCGTTGTACAAATAATAAGTCCGCCGGAAGCTGGGGGCATCAGTGAGACTCCGTACATTCAACTGAAAATTATGGCTTTCGACACCTCCTTATACTACTCTCAGCTACATCCGGACGTTATATATATAATTATTTTATTTTTGAAGAGAAAACCTTCTAATAAGAACTAATAAAATAAATTAACAAATGTTTAGAATAATTACAATATTATTTATTATATATATTAGTCCTAATAATATAATATCCTTATTATGTCGACCTGGGCAATCGATAATGTGCTGTGGTCACAATCTCAACATGAACATATTTTCATCAACGACGGGAATAAAAAACAAGCTTGTGTAATTTTCGAGGCCTGGTCATGGTCATTTTCTACTTTTCATTTTCAATTAAGTGGGCTGAAATCTCTTCCCGTCATGACATATGGGCGACGAGCGTCATCTTACGCCTGCGTAATTTAGAGCCAGCCTTGCTCATATTGTGACGGGTAAAATGTATAAGTAATGCTCAAAGAATACATGTTACACCATGATACCAGACTGTTGTGAAATCGTTCAGCTAAAATGAACTATCAATTTGCTTTCTTTCAAGTCTGGGTGGTCCAGTGCTGTATGGACAAATGCATAAAGAAATGAAAATAGAATGGCAACGAGGAAAAGACTGAACCACAAATACTGGCTTGGGTTGGGCAAATCACCCATTGGTTTTTTTTTTTTTTTCGTTAGTCATGTATTGGT
>JAKTUB010000023.1:0-31760 GCA_030556465.1 Metschnikowia picachoensis
AGTCGGGTAGTCTTCCCGTTCTCATTATTTTGTTTGCCGTCCTAGTCATTATTGGTCCAATGTTTTCCCAATAGTGAAGAAGAACAGGGAATTGTATCCCATCTGGACCAGGTGCTGTAGCCATATCCGCCGTTTTCAACGCCTTTAGTAGCTCATCCATCGTGAAAGGCATGTCAAGTGCATTCCTTTCACTCTCGTTGATACGTCTTCCCATCGGATACAAAAAGGTATTTATATCTGACTCTTCTGCTGGGGTTTCCACCTTAAAAAGGTCTTTGTAGTAGTCCGTAGCTAGCGCGATAATGTCCGATGTTTCGTAAGCACTTGTCTGATTGATTCCGTTTTTCAAAACTGTGAAGATACTCTTCTCCTTCTTGCTTGCTTGGAAAAAAGTTTTGGTAGCCGCTTCTCTGATCTCTTCTGCGTCCTTTGTAGGGCTCTCATCGAGGAACCACTTGGCTATCGCGGGATCGTACTTTCTCATATTTCCCAAGAGTTTGATGTATTCAAGACCGTCACTGTGCAAAGCTAGAATCGCGTCCTCAAGAGGTAATCCGGGATCTATTCTTCTCCTCCTGGTGTTAACCAAGAGCAGATCTAATCGACCTAACGGGTATTGGAAAGGCGATTTGCCTATGAATATTTCACGTAACTGTTCAAAGCCATATGACACGGATATCATGTGGTGGCTCGATATGATGATGGGAGGTTTCGAAATTTCGTAGCAAATTGCGCGTTGGCGCCATCCAACCGGTGCATCTATACGATCAATGCGCCGACAGCTCAGAGCTGAATTCGTTAGATATATCGCCACTCCTCTATCATACTTGGCTAAGTCTTCTGTTCCTATGTTGTGGTTTAGATCCCGTATAGCAACAACCACTTCCCGCTCTGCCGTGGGGGTTGCTTCCATGGAATGATTGAGATCCCCTCCGTATAGGACCTTGATATTGGGATAGCTTTCCTTCAAACTTTCGATACTAAAGATTGCTTCCCATAGTATCTGGGCCTGTAATCTTTTGTCCGCCGATGGTAGGTAAAAGTTAATGAGTAGCACTTGTTCGCCATCAGGAAGACGTACACGAATCGAGCTGTAATATTTGCGGAAGATCTGCGGAAGATGAAGTTCGTGAGAACCGAGGACTTTCACTTGGGTGGTCTTGATGAAGATACCTGTCTGATTGATCGTGTTGCAGCGGGTTGGAGAAGAATAGAACTCAAGCCCTGCTCTGGTTGAGTAGTCCACTAAAGTTGCTATGTTAGTTGTGTTCGCTGGGAATTCCTGAATGAAGAAAATGTCATGTTGTGTCGCTATTTGCGCAACAACAGACAACGCTTTGGTTTTTTGTATGTTGAACGAACCTATGGTAAGTTTCTCTTTGGGTAATTGTCGTTTTCGGCGTCGATTTGATTGTTTGAATCTGATATTCACAGATTCTAACCGTCTCTTGTCTCTTTGAGACTACACATAGATACAGGAAATGACAGACTTGTAATTACAGATAGATATACGAAAGTATCTGTTTGAGGATTAGCCCCGACAGTTTCCAACAACACCTTTTCAATGAGAAGGGGGTTTCTCTCGATCTTTTTCTTTGAAAGGCTCATCAAATTATAGGACGCAGAATGTGGCCAGGTTGTGGTGATTTCTGTTCCACCGCCATACAGAAACCTTTCATTTAAGTGTCTCAAAAGGCACATGAACTAGCTCAGGCCCCTTCCTAGCTTCAGCAGGCCCATAAATTCATGATGTTGACTTTTTCCAGGGAACGAATATCGCACGAAATGACCAAAGAATTGGACTGAAATTTTCTCAATCCATTCTCTGAAAGACGTGATTGGGTATACCATATACACATAGAGGCTCTCTCGGTTGCGGTCATACCAGGAAAAAAGCACTGTTTCCCGTCCGATCAACGTTAGTTAACTTTCCTAGGGCTGTACTGAGTAGTGTAGTGGGAGACCATATGCGAAATTACAGTGCTGCAATCCTTCTTTTTGCATCATTCCTGGTTTGTATAGTCATCATTCTTGTTTTTGTGTGCGGCGCACCTCGAAACATATAAGCACTCTCGCGCTTATAGGCTTGACAAGTAATATTCAACGCGAAACTACTATCGTGAAAATTTGTTTTTTTCTGACCCGAAAGAATCATCTTCGAAGTGTTGAAATGTGGCCAGATTGATCTCAATTGGTATGGCGACTCTTCAAATCCACCCAACCATTTACAGTTCCCAGCCCGATCATCAATTCATTTATTACTAACAAAAGGCATTGTTTTGAATTACCTCAATTACCAACGCTTCTACAATCTAAGAGTCTAGAGAAAGCAATGGTTAACATTTATCATAGATACACGCAGTACGCACGACTAGTTGTGCAACTTCTTATCATACGAGTGCATGCCGTTTATGCCACCTTCCAACTGGGCGGACGCGGTTCTGAACTCGAAGCGCACATCGCCGCTGTAAACACGCTCACGCAATTCTTCCACGGATTGCACGCCAATGTCCTGCAACGAGTGCTGCAAGCCGTTGTACAAGTAAGGCACAAACTTCTTGATCGAGCCTTTGTCGACAACGGCACCGGACACACCCTGTGCCACCAACACGCTGTCAGACTCGGAGAAGTAACGAGAGGTCGAAGCGTTTGCGTTGGTGGACGTCTGCTGCATGGCGTCAATCGAACCCATACCTCTGTAAGACTTCAAGCGCTTACCATCACGGTAGAAGTAGTCGCCGGGCGTTTCCGCAGTACCGGCCAACAAACCGCCCATCATGACACAGGACGCACCCAAGGCCAACGCCTTCGTGATGTGACCAATGTTGCCAATGCCGCCGTCGGCAATGCAGGGCACGCCAAACTGACTGGCAAACTCGCACACGTTGTACACGGCGGTACCTTGAGGACGGCCACACGCCATCACTTCCTGCGTGATACAGATGGAGCCAGAACCCATTCCGATTCTCAAGCCATCGGCACCAGCCTCGATCAACAACGCCGCTTGCTCGCGTGTCACCACATTACCTGCAATCACCTGCAACTCTGGGTACTTCGCCTTGATCCACTTGAGCATCTCGATCTGGAACAACGACGAACCGTTAGACGAGTCAATCACAACCACGTCTAAGCCAGCAGCAACCAACTTGTCCACACGCTCACGGTCTGCGGGTAACGTGCCGACTGCGGCACCACACAACAACTGCTTGGATGAGAATGACTTTGACGCATCTGGGTAATCCTGGTTCTTCTGCAAGTCGGTCAACGAAATCAACGACACAAGGTTGCCCTCGTCGTCAACAATGGGCAACTTACCCTTTTTGGACGTACGCAACAACGCGTTACCTTCGGCCAACGTGATACCCTTTTTGCCGGTGATCAATTCGGTGGTCATCACCTGATCGACCGTGGCCGCATTGTCCTCGAGGAACCGCACGTCACGTGAGGTGACAATGCCAACAAGCTTTCCGCCAGTCTTACCATTTTCTGCAATGTTAGTAGTGCCCTAGTCAAGTTTGTTTTCATCAGTGTATAAAGGTGTCCCCAACATCGTTTGATGGTATTCGGTAGAACGAAAGTTATTTAAAAAAAGTTGATCATCATTGTGAAAAAAAAAATTCGCGAAAAAAAACATACCAGTAACAGGGAAGGAAGAGAAACCAATTTTTTCCTTCATGGCCTTGATCTGGCCAATGGTGGCCGTAGGCGCCACAACGAATGGGTCGTTGATGAAACCGTTCTCATACTTCTTCACATTTTTCACCATCTCAGCCTGCTCGTCTGCAGTACAGTTGTGATGGATGATACCAATGCCTCCCAACAACGCCATGTGAATGGCCATGTTGTGCTCTGTGACGGTGTCCATGGGCGAAGACACAAATGGAGACTTTAACGTGATTTTCTTGGTCAATTTAGACTCCAACTTCACCGCGGAAGATGGGAAACTGATCAAACCGGGCAACACAAGGAAATCATTGTAGGTCAAGCCTCCAAAGTTTGTGGAATCAATCAATGAACGGATGTCGAGACCATCCTTTTTAGGGTAAGAGGCGAGATGAGAAGTGGCGGTGGAGCAATCTAAGACCATGGTGGGTAAAAGTTAGCCAGAAAAAAAAAGAGAAAGTGAAAAGCTCAGATGCGATGCCAGCGTATTTATAGTCGTGCGATTTTTTTTTTTCGCGTTGACTGTTCTCTTCGTAATACCCAGGCATGTACTGCACGCCGCAGCATGCTTACGCCACCACTCAACGAGTGGCAACCTCCAATGGTTTTATATTTCCAATTTGTCAATGATAAATTTACATAATTGCAATTGATCCGACACATCCAAGTAATTTTGAAACCAATTTGTGTGGTGTCAAAGCGGGGAGCTCAAGTTGCCTCGTGCGTGCGCTGTACTTTCACTTCTGACTCGTCGCGGTTCCTTCTCCACGCGCGCTCGCCGCGGCATTCCCGGTCTTATCTTGTATCACCTTTTGTCTAAACTAGCGTTCGGCCCGAACAGCAATACCCGGCTAATGTGCGTCGACGCTGGCCTCTTTAGGTACTGTTGTCTGCCTCCCCTTCTTGCATTTCTGCACATACTCATCAATTTTTTGCCATCCTTCTTTCCTTCTGGCCTCTCTCAATTTTTGCTCTTCAACTGACTGATGGTATAACATGGTGCAGTGATCAAACAAAACAGGGTTGTGATCCATGAAAATCTTCAATGCCCCGAGTGCGAACTGATGAATGCTCTTGTTCCAGTTGGACGTCGCCAGGTTGTGTGGCGGGATGTGACTGAATTCCTCCATATCCATGTTGTGCTGCGGCGTGGAAAATGAGTCGTAGTATTCTTCGTCGGTCATATCATGGATCATGTTTGTATCTTCGCCGATTCCAACAATGCCACTGCCGTTGCCGTTATTGTGGTTTATCTCCATATCGCCATTCATTGTCAACGCGGTATCAATCAAATTGCCGTTCTTGTCAGTGACAGAATCGGGATTTTCAATGAGTTTCTGTTTGAGCCTTCCATTAGCAATTCCAGGCTGCGTAGCATTTGTCAATTCGTACAATGAGGCGAATATTACTGGAAGCACGACTTCCGCATTCTCCGTTACTAACGTCAAGAAATACTCATTTTGCCAGAAGCACAATACCTTCTCGCTGACCTGGAAATGCGATGAAGCTATACATCTCAGTAGCTGGGCAAAAAAAGGTATTTGTACCTTTACAAACTCGCTTGGTTCCATGACCTCAAAAATGTCTTCTATCTCATTCAAAAACATGACTTCCTTGGGGGAATTGATCTTTGGCCAGAATTTCAAAAGTCCCATTATGACATCTTCCGTCAAAGACGGATCCTTTTCCAAGAATTGCACAATGCAATATGCCAATTGCGGATGATACAAAGATAATGACTTGACTTTGTGCAATGGTAAGAGCACCTTTATGAGAAAGATCTTATGCTCGTCCTTTAAGGGTAACGCAAATCCATTGATGATGGAGCCCAAGATCTCTAAAAGCTCTCCAATACCATTGAACCGTTGGGTTTCGTAGGTAAATTGCAAAAACACGTTGTTGATGGACTTTCTGATGAAAGACCGCAAACTCAAGAACTTGCCGTAGATTCTATGCAAGGTTGTTTTGAGGCAATCTCTTTCTCTCGGGTCCTCACTGTCAAACAATTCCAAAATGCGCAAAACGAAGTCGTGGTCGATGTATTGCTTCGCTACTTGATGGTGAAAGTCCGGACTTTCAACAAAGCGCAAAAAGAATTCGTAGATAGACTGCATATGAGGCCAAGCCAATTCAGAAACTGGCTCATCTTCATCTGGGTCATACAACTCACCCACAGGATTCACCGGGGGTGGGATAGGGCGAAACAAATTATTCTTGAACATGGTGATGACATGGCTGTACATCTCATCGGTATAGTTGAATCTGTTGCTGACAATGAACTGAATGAGTTCCTGAAGCGTGATGCGCTTAATCTCCTTGCCCCTGATGTCTTGCGTGGGGTCGTTGAAATCGAAGATGATGTTGCACTGGTCGACTTTTTGGTTGAAGAGCGAGATCTGCTCCTCGGGCGCAACCTCATCGAAGTTTGGAAGCTTGACAATCTCCCGTGCGCGGTCGGCTACGGTGGGCTCAAACCGCGACAGCGAGTGCCGTTTGGGTGCGGCGATCATGTCTATATCAAACGCCTCCTTGTTGGGCGAGCCGATGTTTGGGTTTAACAGGATTGGGTGTGTCTGCAGCGAATGAGTTCCCAAACGTCCATCTAGCATGGGATTTCCGGCGGGTGACAGTCCGTTTGTTTGCGTGGGCGAGCTGGGGGTCGGCGTTACGGGCGTGGTTTTCTGAAGCGACGTCTGTACCAGCTCGTTGATGAGAATTTGGGGAGACCCGGCAGGAACGGCACCATCTGAAGTCAGCGCTGGTACTGGAAGCACCACAACCGGCGGTGGGGTCGTTGGAGACGCGGCAAATTGGGCCACGGCAGCCGCATCTGGGAACGCCTGTGTTTGTGCACCGTCACTCGGCTCTTTTTGCAGCAATTGCAGCAGCGCCGGTGGTGCTGACAGCGCGTCTGTCACTGGCAAGTCAGCCAAGTCATTTTTCGACGAATTGGGGGAGTTCGACTTCAAGGAAGAGCTGGCGCTGGATGGCTTCAGTGGCAGTTGCCTTTTCTGCGCGTCTTTCTCCTTCTGGGCCGCGTCTTTTTGCTCCTTCTTCTCACTACGCTTCGACAGCGACAGTGACTTGTTACGCGTAAGCCTGTTCTTGAAACCTTTCATCATCTTGGCTGCGCGGTGTGTAGTCTTGGGCGAGAGGCCGATAAGGAGAGGGGTAAAAGTCTAGGTTTCTGCAGGCGCAGATACGTTTCACCAGGGAAGGAGTATGGGTTCTTCTGGCGGCTAATTTTCTCCGGTCGAAATCCTCAATGAATAGGGGTTTCGCCGGGCGGGTATTTTGGATTCTGGTAACACAACAAATGAAGCGCACTTCCAGACACGTGATTGCCGCTGGCTTCTTGGCTATGAGGGAAGAAAACCAAATGTGCCCCTTGAGATTGATCTTTTAAACAAACACAAAAAAGACTTGTGGTTTTGCCGGTTTCAGGAGACGCTGACTGGGGCTGTCCGTATACCGATATGGAAAAGGCGGCCGAGTTGCGAGAGCGAGCCGGGGAAACCGTGGGCTCGACACAGGACAAAAGTTGGCAAGAGGGACTGTTGCGTGCACGTGATCTGCTCTAGTACACAGGATAATACAGGCTAAAACGTTCTGTATCACGTGGTAAGAACAGTTTGACTTATCGCAAACACCAAGAATTGATGATGAGATGCTGATTGGAAGGAAAGGTGGTGACTATTCGTGTTTTCAGGGAGCGAATGTGAATTAGCAGAGGCTCATGCTGAATGCGGGTGCCAGGCGTTGCGAATGACGCCAAAAAATTGTTCTGCGCACGACCCAGATTTTGTTCTGCAAAACCCCAAGCAGGATGAAAATCGGCAGTGCGTGGTTGATAAGAACTAGCGTAGGATGATAAAGCAAAGATAAACAGCATTTTCTGTCACCAATTCTGGCAAAAATCGCTTTTGGCGACCATTCTTGGTGCTTTGTCTATATGTGGTGCTGCACCGCGGCAAGTTTGTGGCCAATGCGGCGCAAGTAATTGTGTTAGGGAGGTACGGGTGTCTTAGCATGTTGGGATAATTGTTGAAGAACAAGGCCTGGGGCGTTGAGCAACGTTACGCATACTGTATATAAGTAATGTGCTCCAGTGATGAGCAAATCGCGTACCGACCGTACGCGTACGAGTACCGTACGCTGTACTCCGTACCGTACGCTGTACTCCGTACCGTACGCTCTGTACTCCGTACGCTGAACACTATGCAGGAGAGAGGATGTTGCAAATATTTGGTTGAGCATTTTCATAGCTACAAGAAAGGTAGAATTTACTTAGATAATTGTAAAAACATGTCTATAAAGTGCCGAAAATTCGGAAGATTCATGTCTAACTTTGGGAAGACTTGAATGGCTGTTGAGGTATCAAAGGTTACGTCGTCATCATCAGCGTCGTCGACAATGAGCCAATCCTCCACTCCCACATCCTCTTGTTCGTCAGTAACTTCGATAGGCTGATCGAAATCGTCCTCAGTGTCCGCATTGTCTTGGGGATATCGTCTTCTGGAATAATTCTTCGGGACTTGAGAATTGCTAGCATTCTTATCGTTGTTGGCAGAAGCTTATTTCTCTTCTTGGAAATGACATCTCCCATGCCAGAAAATAAAGCCTCAGCCGGCGCAGACATGGAATACGCAGCGAAATAATCCCTGGCGATGCGAGAAATAATTGGAAATGACGCTTCTCGAGTCTTATGGAATAAAACAGGGTCCTGACGCGGGTTTTCGATAGGTTCCTTGAGATACCTCTCAATTTCATGCTCTGAGTGCACGACGTCAGTCTGACTCCCGAAACGAAATCTTCCAAGCCCTGGAGATGAGGTTGGCGTCGGTTTCTAAGGTAATTTCTTCACGGCATCCCTGTGTTGAACCAGATATTGGGAATAAACGACATAGTCAAAAGTGTCCTGCGTACGCGATTTGCTCATCACTGATGTGCTCAACCTGTGCTGGCCGCCTAAGATCCTTTTCTTTGTTCAACTGACTGAGATCAACAAGGATCAATGGGTAAGCCCTTAATCAGGTTGAGTAAATACCTCATCCATTACCCGGTCTTTACCACACAATAGGAGTTGAGTGAAACTCAGTTGTGGGGTATCTGTTCACAATGGATCTCAATGGAGTATGCCGTGATCTGTGGAGATCCTGGTTGCATTGACAACAAGGATCTCTCCAGAATAAGTCTATATAAGACACGACATTCTCGCTCATTGATATAAGTTTAGTTTAGTCCTTACAAGACACTTATTAGATACCAATATTATAATGGACACTTCTACACCAATACCAACCACCTCAGCTATGCCTACTGAAACCTTCAGTGACTTGATGGGTAAGTTCCTGATCATCTCTCCACTGAGCGACTTGACATGGAAACAAAAGGAGACTCCTGCAGTGTACTCGTTCGATGCGACTCTGTGCGTATCTCAACAATAATTGCCATGAAATCATTGTGAGTCAATCAATAATCAAGCAGTATCTGACTAAGCCTAGGTTGCGACACCCCAAATATCGATTGCACTATGATTTGCGCTCGAGAATAATACCGTAATCTGCGATTTTTTCATTATGACGGACACGATTTCAACGTCTCATAAGCTTTTTTCTTTTCTTTTTTTGATTTTTCATCAAGCAGCTGTCTATGTATAGTTGTCTGATTGCAGATTTCGTTCTTGCCTCACCCTCTTCGAATTCACACTTGCTGAAATTTCTTTCGGCTGTGCCTCACGTTACTTGACGATTTGCACCATTCATTTCGTCAATCAATGTTGGCGCAGGTCAAAAGAGAGAGGGGACACCATCTTCACACTGACTGGGTTGCAGTATAGTTTGAGTCTTGATTAATCCAGCACTTTCCCGTTGGAAAAGAAAGCAATGCTTGTACTGAAGCAGAATCATCACAGCTACAAAACAAATGACTGGCTTGAGACTCCTGCAAGAGCCCGTCAATTATTTCAATCTTTCAAAATCACATTCAAATCACCCGACTTCTCAGAATCCCTGTCATCCATACCCAGTAAGAAATTCACACAAGGATCACACAATTTTAACGCCAACATCACCGAGTAATAAGCGCTGTGACCCGCATTGTTCAAGAATGCATACGGCTTTGCCAAATCTCGAGGGAAGCTTGCAAACTGGACTTATTGTGGCCGTGTGTCAATGCAAAAAGAGTCTGGGTGTTTAAACGGCGCATATCCAGAATTATTCACACCTAGAACACTCAAGCTGCGAAAAACAAATTCAAATTGTGTCTCACAAGAGAGCAGTAGATTTCAAAGGCGGGATCATAGTGGTCTACGAGACGTCGCACAGAACAGCACGTCTGCCTCTCCCAAAATATCTCAAATTATCTCACTTTTTTGAGTATCTGAGATAATTTGAGATAGTTTCCAGACAATTTCCAGATAATTTGGTATAATCCGGCATTTTATCTTAACTGTATCTCTTCAGAGAGTAAAGAGACTCTTGTGTAGTATGACTACGTCTTGTCTCGGCCCAAAAACACCTATTCAGCTACCAATTCGTCACAAACTTATAGAGGTACGACCCTTCTCAATCAAATTAAAAAGGGTAGTTATATTTTGTTCAAAAACTGGTACTTCAGTCATTATCTTCGTCTTCACTTGAATCGGAAATGCTTCCCATATTGCCGTCTAATTTGGGAACTTCCTTGAGTGTGGAATCATTATTTCCTAACTCGATCAACTCTAGCCTATGTCTTGACTTAAAGGTCTCTGCATCGTTCAGCTCTGCATCGTTCAGCTCTGCATCGTTCAGCTCTGCATCGTTCAGCTCTGCATCGTTCAGCTCTGCATCGTTCAGCTCTGTATGATGCTTGAAAACCAAAGTCTCTGCTTCGCTAAAATCTACATCGTAAGAATCTGGTATAATATGTGTAGTATCCAAAGACTCTGCTTCGCTCTTTTCTTCCAGCCTTTGCGTATGACTGGCACTAAGATCCTCCAGTCCTGTTCGCTTCTGCAAATTACTGTTGTCAATATACTACGTTTTGCTCGTAGTCAGCGAACGTTGCTCTATTTGGGCCTCAAATCGCTTTCGTTTCCTCAAATCATCCACGTCTTGTTAGTTGACGATATCTTTAGACTGCAGTTCTTCCACACCACTCGGATGTTGCTCTGGGGTTTCGCGTGATCATGTATTGGAATTCTGGTCTCATTCGATTGCAAGTTCCTCCCATTAATGCTCCAACCTTCTTTGAATTTTCTGCCACAGACTGAACATTTACACTCTAAGAATCTCTTTTACCCCCCAATAAGGGGCAACTTGAGGCTCGGCACTTCTAACTAATTTTTTCAGAGGTTCTTATGATCGTAGAGTATTGTTCTTCTGATACAGTGTATTATTGTGCAGAGATTTCTATGCTAATTAGACGAAGAAAAAATGCTGAGAGTCAAGGGGGGATTTCAGCCTGCTTTATAACTCCCAGGCGTCGAACAAGCTTTTTCCCTAACACTCGGACTCGCAAAAAATTTAGTCGATCTTTGCCGGGGATAAGGGCGGTGCTAAGATGTCAGACATTTGTTACAGTTATCTCAAATTATCTCAAATTATCTGAGATAATTTGAGAGGTTATTTTTATCTGAGTTATCTGAATATTTGAGATATTATCTCAAATTATCTCAAATTAGCTCAAAAAACCAGATAATTCTTCGCGCAAAATGCAGATAATTCCTTCACTGCTTTGTACACTTTAGCATCGATGTAGAAAAGCACTGAGTGTCATAAGTAGATGCGATCCATCTATATAATGAGCGTACGTGATCGTGCATAGCCATAGAACCCGTAGTCTGAATCGGCATCTATCGTGTCCATACAATCCTTGATGTTAGATTCAAATTGTGCATTATCAATTGGGTATTAATACAGTTCCGCCGAATCATCACTGTCATTTTCGCTAGCGTCTTCACTTTCTTCGAAGTCATCAGATTATTCTAGCTCGTTATTTGCGTCAAAATCACCACAATAGTAAAAAGGATTTCGAAATGCCACTCGAGCAATCAGAACCATAGTCGTAGTCAACGCATTGATCTGAAGACATCCTTAAATCGTATGATGTGCGCTGAAGAAGATGTTTTGATGGAAAGAAATGTAAGATCATCCATGGCTCATTTGTGGCAGGGAGATTCTCGATCCACGGGATAGGCCAAACGTGTAGACCATTGTGCCATTTCGCTGCAAAATAGTTCGCCATGCATAGGAACAATACCGCCGGTGCATAATGAAAAAGTATAACCAACGAGCATAACAATGAAAAAACAATGCAAATCCTCCAATTGTCTCTATTACTATATTTTCGGAGGCCGTGGATAAACTTCATCCAGAGAAAAAAAACAAAAAACCGTGGCCCGCCGTTTTCCGTTTTTACCAATTCCGTCTCTCAACACTCATCGTCAAGCCGATGATCCGGTTGTGGAAATGTTCCTCTGCTCGCCCCCTGATCGCTGGATGCGGCCATTGACAAATCAGCGATCTGTCAAACGCGTCGATTTATAGTTAAACGACAACAAACCACAAAACAAGCCACTTTTCTCAATCTGACCCTCCTACTTCTCTGCATTCTCCATGGAAAGGTAACAATTCCAACCGATACCCACCAAGTTGACCGCCACAAGACGGAACTGTGCCGGCACGAGCGCAAAATTGACAATCTGCACTGCAGGCCACACGGCCCAATTCGCCCGCACCGTTTCCCACCACGTGTGGTTGAGTTTACTGATTATGGCGGCGCCTATATCCTGCGGCGCCTCCATTGCCGTCATGCACAGATAATATAACGGAATACCTACAAATGGCGCAAATACGCATTGGTCCAAGGCCACGCGCGCAATTGTATTCGTGGTTGCACTTTTCCCCGGCGCAAATCCAGACAAAAACCGAAACCACTTTCCTCCCAAGGGCCCAACCACAACCAGGCCGTAGGCAACCGCGCGCGCCGTGCGCGGCAAATCGTAAACGCCCGATTTTGTGGATTCCGCCGTGCCTGGCGCCACGTGCCATAACTCCAATTGCTGGGCAAGAAAATCGCCGGCGCCAAACAAAAAACCAGTGGTGACGATATTTGTTGCAAGCGGGTGTTTGTGGGTGAAATAATTGTACCGGCGGAAGAAAAACGACATGATTATTCTATAACGTCAACTGTGAACTTACGGAACCGAAAATGCTAGATAGGCACGAGTTTGCGCAAAACAGAGGCAGATCAAAAAAAGCGATAGACTTACTTTTATAAACCCCGGCGTGTAAAGGGCGCGTGTACTCTTTTTATGTGCCTTAGCAGCAAGCAACGAGGTGGGGAAATCGGGATGGCGATGGAATTCTCGCGAACCTGATGCGGCTCAGTCGCACTTGTCAAATCTAATTTTTTTTTTATACGTCAGATTCTTGAATTATCTCGGTTTACTGTAATGTATATGAATATTCTACTTGAACAATACAGAACTGTTCGCTGATCGTAGAAGGGAAGAAAAGGCTTTCTTCTTTAACTTGGCTGATAAAGCTTGGTTTAAGAGGGTCGTGGCGCACACCAGGCGTGCGCAGCCCTCGTCAACTTCAAGCCGTCAACTTCGCAAGTCCTGACTCGGGTCATGTGACCATGCCCTAGTCAGACTGACTCACTCACCTTGACACATATTCATGACCATTATCATATAAACGCATTTGAGATTTATCTTCACGTCTTTTGAAGAGATTCTGCAATGATTTTTGGAGAAAAGCATTGGTCTCAAATTAATCAGTTCACGACTTTATGTCGAAATGTCATGAATGATTGCTTTGGGGCTTAGACCTTTTAATCTAATTGGCTTGTATAAAGTACCATTCCTTGTGCACAGGCCGCAGCAAACGTCGTAGTCAAGTCAGATGCTAATATAGATTGGGAGGGTGCATATTCTTTCATGGCGAAGAAATTATTCGAAGTTTTTTATTAAGTGCAACTCGTGAGAACAAATAAGAAACAATATATCGGTCTCTCACTACATTCTTGAGGTGAGAATTCGCTCTGCCTTGATTTGACAGAGACATAAGATTTCTGGACATTGAAAATCGGATATTAAGAGCTTGACCAATTGATGCAGCTAATTGATAGGCGAGGTATGTTCACCAAATGTGATGAGATGGACGGTTGTGGTGTACACTACAGGCCAAATGGGATGTTGTCTACAAAATACAATTCAGATCAAAAGCCATGCTAATACCCGTTATACACGTCTCATGAAATCCCGAGATTGTCTTTGAAATGAGTGGATTTTAGATCAAGTTTCCACCCTTCCTCCTTTGCGGGACGGTATACCGCACTATCTTGATAGTTGATGTTTTGAATAGTTGCACCCCCCGGCGACTGTAAATGAATGTCGTACCTCTGTTTGACCGTGTCATACTGATGCTAGCCCTTAGTGATATCGAGTTTTTTTTTCTTCGCCAAAACCGCCCCAAATGATAAGTTTTCGTTCGTTAGCAAAAAGCGAGAAATCAACAATTACGAGTATACCATCGTCTGTTCCTCATCGGCCGACTCGATGTCTACGAGCTCCTCGATGATCTTACCACTTCCTTTACCATGACCCCTCGTATTGTGCACAAAACTGAGGAAGCAATTCCAGCCAATCGACCAAACATTCGCTACCACAATGCGGAGATGCACCGGCACAAAAAACAAGTTAAAGAGCTGCAAAGGCGTCCATACTGTCCAGTTGGCTTTTAAAACTTTCCACCAGTTGTTCCGTAACTTCTCGCGGGCCACGGCAAATGGGTCCAGATGAAATGCCAAGGCGCTCATCACGGTGTTGTACATGGGGATCCAGATCAATCCAGGCATGAACAACGCATCCACGGCGAGCCGAAAAAGCGTATCGTGGATGTGGATCGATGTGGGACGCATCTTGGACCGCTTCAACTGGGAGAGAAACGGGCTCATTATTAACGGGAGCGTCTTTGTGTTCCATTTTACGGAGACGGGTCGGAAAAAAAAGCATCCATACACCATTGCTCGGAGCGTTCTGTCCAAATGATATTCCGTGGGCTTCTCCAAGTCATCGTCAATGTGATGCGGGAATAGGTACTGTGCAAGTAAATCACCGGTGCCAAAGAACACCCCACTGCCGACCATATTGGTCTTGTAGGGGTGCGTTTTGAGCAAATGGTTGTAAAATCTGAAGATGCGGGGCATGTGATGTATAATAGGGTATTGGCAATGAAATCACAGACAGAGGCTCTCGAAATCAAACACAGTACGTGTCAGATAGATTTTGCAGAGACGTTTTTAGTTCGTGCCAACTCGCACAGCAAGCACAAGCGATACTCGGCCTCCGAATCCCGGGCTCGTCTGAGTAGCAGCAGTCGCCCGCGGGAGTGCATATAATATAAACGCTCTCCATCAAGATAACAAGAGATGGGATAGACAGGGCTGAAGAGATGAAACGTATCAATTTGTTCGTCGTCATAATGCAGGCCTGAAATAAATGTTTTGCCTTGTCTTCATGCGTACTTTCGCCTGCGCTACTGGTGGCTAATCTGTCGGTGCTCAGATGGGCCCAACAATATCCGCGAAACTTCTCTGTGTTGGCCGAGCCTCGCTATAAGTTTCCTGTATTGTCTTGTGTGCAATCAAATCCCGCGGAAAGAGAGCGGCGGGGCTGTGGTGCACGGATGTGTGCACTAGCTCTCTCGCGTGCAAGTCACGTGCCATGCCTCATGTGAAGAATGTCACGAGGTGCGTGTATATACGTCACGTGCCATCAGAAACAGTCACGTGAGCAGATATATACAAGCTTATGCGTGAGCAACCTTGAGCATCTTCCAGTTGCGAGCCCTGGCGGTAAATATACCTTGCTCGTCCATGTTTGTGCCCACGGTTACAAACGAGTTTCAGCCTTTTGCTATTTTGATAATGAACAATGCGATACAGGATTTCTGGCGCAAACCACTTAGATGATTCATGAGATTGGTAATTGGCTTTGGATTGAAGCTCTGTTTGCGGGTTTCGAGGTAAGGATTCAGATATATAGGGGTATAATCATTTACCGCAATGTGGGGGGAGGCCGCCTCGAAATCTCGTCCTATTTTTGTCATGGACGCGACTCGTACCTGCACCTAGACGCCAGAGGTTATGCATACAAGTCGACTGCGGGACCTTCCTTGCTTGTTGCCCAGAAGCTCGCGAGAAAAACAGGGTTAAGTTTGGGCAATAATGCCCATAGGGTTTTCCAAACAGACTTTCGAAAATACTTGGGTGGAAGGGTAATGCTGAATCTGTTCATCGCAAGCCAAAAAGTCCTTAAAGCCAAGACATAAATGCTTATGTCTCGAGGGATTTTTTGTCCAATTCGCAAGATGACGGCCAAAGGCGTGCGCGCCTGCACATAATCAATAATCACGCTCACCAATATCCGCGCTTGGACGTCCAATGTGGATCTTAATCAAGCCGGGGGCCGCCTCGCTTTTTCCTCTTTTCTTTTTTCTCTTTCCGTCCCACAATCGCCCCAGTGTCATCAAATCACTTCACTATGCACAGAACCTACTCCATGAGATCCCAGAGGGCCCCAACTGCCGCTCAGATGCAGGCTCCACCCCCACCAACGTCGTCCACCAAGTCGAGATTTTTTGGCAAGGGTTCGCTCTCCCACTCCATCAGAAAGTCCGCCGGCGGTGCTTTTGGTCCTGAATTGGCCAGAAAATTGGCTCAATTGGTTAAAATGGAGAAGAACTTGATGAGATCCATTGAGATCACTGCTAACGAGAGAAAGGAGGTTGCCAGACAGTTGTCCGTGTGGGGTGAGACCAATGACGACGACATTTCCGACATTACCGACAAGTTGGGTGTCCTTATCTACGAGATTGGTGAGTTGGAGGACCAGTTCATCGACAGATACGACCAGTACAGAATCACCTTGAAGTCTATCAGAGACATTGAAGGTTCCGTTCAGCCTTCCAGAGAGAGAAAGCAGAAGATTACTGACCAGATCGCTTACTTGAAATACAAGGACCCACAGTCGCCAAAAATCAACGTTTTGGAGCAGGAGTTGGTCAGAGCCGAGGCCGAGTCGTTGGTTGCCGAGGCGCAATTGTCCAATATCACCAGAGAGAAGTTGAAGATTGCTTTCAACTACCAGTTCGACTCCATGCGCGAGCACGCCGAGAAGATTGCTTTGATCGCCGGCTACGGTAAGGCCTTGTTGGAGTTGTTGGACGAGTCGCCCGTCACTCCTGGCGAGACCAGAGCTGCATACGACGGCTACGAGTCCTCTAAGCAGATCATTATCGACGCCGAGAATGCATTGGCCACGTGGACCTTCGACTCCGCCGTTGTCAAGCCTACCTTGTCGTTCGCCGCGCATGACGAGGAGGAATACGACGATGAGGACTTGGCCGAGGAGACCGAGCACTTGAAGTTGACCGAGGACCAGTGGGATGCCGAGGACAAAGTTGCTGCCTAAGCGCGCACCGCGAACAAAAACGTTATTTGAAAATGTTTCATTTTGTACAATCATAAAACCAGACTCTAATTATGAATTTGACTAGCTTCATGTAATACACTGAAAATGCAACTATCACAAGTCTTGACTTAACGCCCCAACGCACTCTGGGCTATACCCGGGCTATGCGGAGCCATGGTGTGAATTTATTTGGGCAGGGATGTAAAACGCACGAGCTGCAGATTCTCTGCGCGAGATGCATAATTTCTGTCATATAAACAGAGAAAGCAACAAAATCGCGGAAGCTGGTTTTTATTGTATTTCTTAGGTTAGGGGCACACAAGTGGCTATATTCTTAGAAAATCGGTACCCCAAACGTCTTAGCGTGTTAGTAGTATTAGGTAGGCTTCCTTGCGAGCTAAATTCTTGTCTTAGGGCGTCTTAGGGCGTCTTAGGGCGTCTTAGGGCGTCACTTTCCTCAAAAATATGGCAAGGTGGTAACGCAGGTGATATCGCGCCATGGGGCATGAGAGGTGCATGAAATACCTGCACATAACCTATTCTGACGCCTAGAAGAAGTGGGTACCCGGACCCGTGGGTGCACGTGGGTGCACGTGTTTTTTGAACCCAGGACTGTATATGAGGTGAATACATGCAGGATGAGCATTTGTATGGGCATCAACTGCACAGACCGCAAACAACCAAATGTCATGTAAGTAGTCCAGTGAGTAGAAAACTGCTAGAAATGAGGTGCCCAGTGGAGATCAATTGGGAGCAAGCTTGACTTTATATAAAAGGAGGATCCAGGAGCAGGACCTCCTGCATCAACACCAGCATTGACTTGAGTCACTCACAAACGACTGCATATAGTGGCATGCATGATCTAGTGTAGCTTACGAAGTTAAAAACTTATAATTTGAAAACATCTGGGAAAAGCCAGTCTTCCGTGGTAAACCTCCACGTATTACCCTACAATATCTGACTAGCCAATAGTCAATGGTCTACAATAGTGTGCTAATAGAGAACTGGACGTGACGCATACAACACACTATATGCACATGGAGAGCAGGTTCGTGCCACGCGGGGGGTTGCTGCGCTGCCACTCCTTGCATCTGGCGAATGCTAAACGCGAGAATAGCGTATATGCACACCGCGATATTCGCGGTTCGCGACGATCAACAAACACCTTGCCTTACAGGCCGCCCATGCGAGTGAAGAATTGTCTTTTAGTGGCGCACATTCTTTTTTCATTGTATCCATTACGCAACACTTTTGGCTGATTTAGTTCGCCTTTCGTACAGCGAAGACAGACATAGCAAAACATAGGAAATTCAAGTCTATTGCGGCGATTTTCTTGTCCTTTTCTTTGCATCATCCCCTGGCATTTGCTCTCCGCGTGCCTTTGTGAGATCCATTGTTCTGCTGCTCTTTGAAGGGTAGAGTCAGCCTGTGACGAACTCATACGCAGGGAAATCACACACGGCGAAATCACACGGCGAAATCCAAGACGGAACTACGCTATTGCAAAAGTATTGTCACATAACACACGATGTCGTCTCCCTCGAAGCAAATGATCGACCCATTGATCTGCTCGTACTCTGAAAGTGGCGAAAGGCGGCCACGGATGCCACTCCTGATGCTGGGACACAATATGCAAGAGACGGTGGGAAAATCAGCCCCTCAGCATCAAAACCAGGCGTCTTCTTGGTCGCCTCAAGTAACGCGCACACTCAATCCCGAGCTTGGGCTGCTCAACTCGACACCGAGCCTGAAACTCTTTAGTCTTTATCGCAATGGCGGCTACACGGATAATGCCGACTTCGGGATCAATTTGACGCCTTTTCTCACACATAACATGAACATTTTGGCGCACCCGGGTTCCTCCGGGGCGATCTCCGGTCCAGGCACATTCACGCCCTATTACGACAAGTCGATGCACATGGCCGATTTTTTCATGGACTCGCCGATCCGCGTGTCGCCGGGCAAGCTCGTTTCAATGACACCGCTGCGGTTCGACTTGAGCGAAGAAATCAAGCAGGAACACAGGTTGAACCCGGCCCTTTCCGTGAAGAAACGCGTGCACCAGCTGAAACACTCCATTACACAATTAGACACGCCAGCAAGGCACCACGCCAAGAAAAATGGTGCTGTGAGCATCAAACGCGAGCCCGTATCCCACTTGGAAAACGAAGAAAACGTAGAAAACGAGGAAAATTTCAATAAGGCCGTGGCAGCTCAATTCACCACGCCTTCGAAGCGCCAAATCTTGCGGAAAATGCCCTCGACGGCGTTAAACAAGACGCCCATGAAAACGCCCTTGCAGTATAAGCCACAGTTTCGAACACCGGCGGCAAAATGCCCTGTGTCATCTCCATCAACGGTTATCATGTCCAGTGCCGTTAAACTGCCTGCTACACTGGGCCTAAAGGTACCTCAGCCGCCGACCCCGACCCCTCATAAGGACGGCCTGTTTGTGGAGCCGGTGATGGGCATTTTTTCCGAAAACAAAGGGCTCAAATCGGCCGAAAGCGACATAAGCAAGAAACTGGCGCGGCAGAAGCCGGGTGCCAACAAGTTTCAAATCGTGTTCACCGACGTGCATACGCTCATGAACGGCAAAAAGGAAAACAAAAAGAAAAAGGCTAATTCGGGTGCTAAGGTAGAGAAAAAAGTCGACAAGAAGAAGAAGAGTAAAGCCAAGACTCCAGCTCCGCAGAAAGGGTTGAACCAGCATCTGGACGGCAGTTTTGCCCAGGCAGATGGGTCATTTGGGTCGCACGGTAGCCACGCGAACGCTTTTGGCGGGCTTCAACCAACACTGTCTTTTTCTGTCCCGCAAGAGTTTAACACATCCATGACGTCATCTAAAGAATTTAGTATAACGCACAACTCGACATTCAAAACTAGCATTGGCAACATGACTTCTACGGACCATGTATCTTTCGATATGATGCACGGCGGCATAATGCTGACGCCGAACGGGAAGTTCTTACTCGACACGCTGTTTGAAAAGGCATCCCCTGATGTGGTGCCTCAAGTGTCGGCATCAGGATATTCGAGCATGCACGGCGACAAAGATCTGCACGCGGCACATGAGATGCCGAGTCACAGTAAGCACATGCCGCCGCCCAAGCTGTTTTCTCTTCAGCAGGCGGCGAAGGCTGCTCTCAGAGAAAAACTGCACGAGCTACATCGTGATAACCACCCGCAATACCAGCCACAGGGCCTGTTCCAGTCGAGACCGCTGAATAGTGTTCTCATGAGCACGCCGCAGCACGACCACGTGCACGGATTCATCAATTACACGCCAGCAGAATCGTCGCCTACGGAGGATTATTCTGCTCAGATGTTGTACCTGCAGTTACATCTGATACAAAGCGCGGACTCTTCTAATGAAGCTTTGAGCAAGACGAGTAAGACCACTCCGGCAGCCACAAAGAAAGCCCCGAAACGGAGGCCGAAGAAACGCTAGCTTATGTACACTAATCGATATATGAAATGTCTTTCGCTGGTTGTAGGGCCCGGGTTGCACAATGAGAAGGAACATGTGTTCACAACCGTGTATGTGTGTACCCGAAAGCTTTTGAATATCGCAAACCAGTATCTTACATCCACTCATCCATTCACTCAAGGTGATAAGAGAAGCATGGCCTCTTTGGACCGTCAACTGTACGTCACACGGTTACTGATTACTCATGCATGCGAAGGGTCTACATGGCCATCCAAAATCATACCGTGACCGATCTATTTATGATCAAAACTGTTCCGATCTTAGATTATTTCTAGAGCAAGCCGGTATGTACGGATCTAAAAGGCACCAAGACATATTCGGACCTGGTGATTGCCCAATATAGGTGGTCTGGGTCTTTGCACGTGAAAGCTTATCAAATAATCGATATCCATGCTTTTTTTTGGCATTGGAAGCATGAGCGCTCAATACCATTTTTTAAGATATGAATGAGAGAAAAGGCATGAAACTAGGCACACGACCTGTTCCTGCCAAGACACCCATGAGTCTTCAGTGACTGACGAATTTCGGAAAGATCTGATCATACACAACAAAAATGACATTGAACATTCATGAGATTTCTGGACTAGGCGAAAATCTGACACCTTTGCTTAGCAAGCCCGACATAGGTAGATATATACAAAAGTAGTCAGCACTCAGGGTATTGAAAAAATGGCTTTTGGAATACCCCCCTTTCCCAATAGAGAAAACTAGCATGTGCATCAACATGGATCATGCATTTGGCGGCAAGAGGAGTGCAGAAATGACACCTGGCCGCTCTGTGGCTAGCAAATCAAAGAGCCGGGCGGCGTGTCGCAGATCGCCTAGCTCAAGTTGGATCCCAAGCCCAGACAAATACTGCCTGTTTTTCTCGGAGAGTACACGTGACTTCTTACCTAGTCCAACCACCAAGATTTCTGGTTTCGGGTGCACTTTACTGAACAAACTCAATACTTGGTCTTCGCTGAACTCAACAATAAACCCGTTGATTATCTTATATGCGCCATTCGAAAGATTTACCTCGAAACTCTCGCTCTCTAGAAGCAAGGCACCAATGACGTCTCCGTTTTCACTGGGAGAAGAAATCAAAACATTATTGGCCAAATGGAACCCATTGTGTTTCACCGAGTCTATATAGTTCACCGGTTTCTGTGCGTACATGAGAATATCGTTCTTTTTGATGAGATCTGCCGGGTTGCTCGCCGTCTCCAGCTTGTTTCCGGGCGCCATCATGGGTTTCCCCTGGTTGATTGTTTTTCCGCCACCAAAAAGGTTTCTGTGTGTTCTTGTCGTACAGAGTAGCCTTCTGGCATGCTGCTTATTTATTAGGGCTCTCAACATTGTGGCTGTATGTGTAGTTTTCCTTACTGCAAATGAGAAGAGCATGTTCATGTGTCATGCGCGCGGCCACATGCAGCAAGTGCATTTGTGCATTTCGTGAAACAGCAGTGAACACAAACACCGGCGTCATAATTCTATAAAGGGTAATTCCGTCTCAAGAATAGATATGTGACATCGCTTTTATTTACGTACTTTGCTTAGCAATTATTGCCTTTTCTTTGTCCAATTTCTCCCTTATAGAAACCTTGCACTTTGCCCACGCTTCAGGATTCTCCAGTCCCGATTCTGACAGAACAGCCAGCAGGTTTTCGGAGCCCGACATCTTATTTTCCCAACCTGAGGCCAAAATAGGAGGGGATGTAACAGGATTGTATATTTCATTGGCCCTGAAATTCGGGGTTGGCGGCCGCGCGGAGACATGCTTGCGTGGACTCCCATCGAGCCGCACGGGGATTTTCTCTGCAGCAAGTTTCACAGGGCTGCCAAAACTCGCCATTGATTTTCTTGGGCGAATCGAAGGACGCAGAGGGCTTTTTGCTGCATTGGGAAGCTGCAGAAATGACTTTGCAGCGCGTAAGCGCGGCAGTTCTGCCAAGGACTTCTTCGGCGAACCATTCGGCGCCTCGGGCTCTTTCGGCTTTATGCACTGCTGGTATATGCGTACTAATTGCACAAGAAAAGCCAATTCTGTTAGATACCGATGCACGATTTTGGCCTTCACGTCTTCGGTCAACTCAATCATGATAGCATCTGATTCACTTGATTCGAGAATTGCTTTGGCTGCGAGTTTTACCCTGGATGTGAGCGAGATATACGAGTGATGCTCTAGATATAAGACAGACTGTGCTAGCATAAGTGCTACATCACGTGTGTCAACGCTCGTGTCCACAGGTAACACATAAAACGCAAAGGACAGGATCGGGCGTTCCTTGTAATCATGGAAAATGAGAGATTCAACGCCAGTCGGTCGTGATCCCAAGTCGTTAAGCGATCCAGACTGTTTTGATCTATCATTCGCCGGCTCCTCAGATAAGAAACAGAGCGCACGAAACTTATTTTTCGGCCAGTCTATCAAAACACGGTGCTCATCTTCAAGCAAGGTTTCTTTGAGTTTTTGCATGTTTAGCTCTTTATCTAGCCTGCACATTTCATCCTCGTGCGTTGGCAGGCTCTGATCCCACTGCTTTCCATCGATATATCGAAGCTTGTTTTGCTGAGAAAAAGATGTCAATCGATTTATGCGTAGTCTTTTGAAGAGGTACTGTAGAGACCGGATTTGTAAGTCCGTTGGATCGCGGTGGGCGCCTTGTTTGAATGTAGGTACTTGTTTCCGAGTAGATTGCCCGAGCGGTAGAAAATCGAAGAATCCCATTGAAGAAGAAATGATATAAAAGTGGCTGTTCTGAGTAGGATAATAAGTGTAGGAAGTAGGAATAAATGACGCGTACAGGCTTCTCAGATCACCAGTGTCATTGATTTTGAATGTGTGCTATCTTTATCCATTCCAGAAAAGTTCAAAATCAATAAATTCTCGTACATGTGTCTGGTCGAATATGTGTTTGGATGAGCCTTGTACATTCGCGTTTCTTACGCACCCGGCACGACGGCCTGATTTGGCTCTGTGCCTTGCGTACAACTGCGTCGCCCTACATTACCGTGCGTCTCGACAATCGTCTTTAATTCGAAGAGTTACCTACCACCTTAAAATGTCCACACAATCAGGAATCAAAGCCAGCGAGGAGCTTCTTAGCCTCGCCAATGAATCTGCTGGCCCTGCTTTGGTCATAACACTCTCTCTGGACTCCACGCAGTTAGTCGTTGACGAATCGTATTCCCACCCGGCCGTATCCGAGATTAAACTGGTGTTAGAGTCGCTCAGAACTCATTTTTCAGCCAAATTTCCCGAGCCGAAATTTGCAATTATTTCTCTTCACGAAACACATGAAGGCTATTTTGTGAGTTTTATCCCTGATCTGGCGCCAATCAGACAAAAAATGCTTTTTGCGTCGACGAAGAATACCTTGCTCCAACAATTGGGGACGAAGTTCACGAAAAAAAACACAGTTGAGTTCTCCGAGTTGAGAGAATTGGGGTTTGATGAGTTCAAAGCTGCAGTGCTGCAAGAAGACGAATTTGCCACATTGACTGAAAAAGAACGGGATATGCAGACATTGAGCTCGCTACAAAACTTGACGCTTTCACATTCGTCGGCCAACGCGTATATACGCGAATTGCCGTCAATGCACACGGCCAAGGAGACGTCATTATTTTTCAAGATCGAGCTGGACCTCGATCACGTGCTCCGCTCCAATCTCTACGAGAAAGTGGTGGTGATGACAATCGACACTTCGGCGGAAACGTTGAATCTCACTGCCGAAAGAGCAAATGTGCACTTGCATGATTTGATCAATTCAGTGACCCAAATCGTGGGCTCGAACGGAGAATCGTCACCAGTCTATATCTTATATGGATACGAGGAGGGCAAAGTGGCGTTTATCTATTCCTGTCCGTCAGGGTGCAAAGTGAAGGCCAGAATCATGTATGCAGCCAATAAACAGGGGTTGCTTGCGCACTTGAAGAAGGACTATTTGCCTGATCAGGAGATCGCCGAGATAATAGAGGTGGGCGATTTTGACGAAATCGACGTATCTGCTCTAGAAAAGAAATTTGACAATGTAAAACCCGCGCCTGACGCGTCAACATTGATGTTTTCGAAACCTAGAGGAAGATGAGTGTGGATAATAATCTTTCGTAAATTATATGAATAGCCGAAGAACTGCACATCCTTGCATAAGACCACAGCGTATGAGTCTTACACTGCAGGAAAAATGGGCAATACAAAGTAAAGAGCAATAGGAGTGAGAACACCACACGACTTGACTGCTACTTCTTGTCGCTAAGCCATATCCATTATAGTCTATACAATTCTTGAAATGGTTGCTTTTTGCGAAAGATTTGCGTGCAAAAATCACGTTTGGCGGCCAATGACTGCACCTCGTAAAGTGAAGCAGTGACCACTTGCATGGATCGCTGACTTCATAGTATCATTTTCATGCAAATAAACAAGACGCAGTGCGGCTAGGTGAATGATGAATGACCGATTGTATTCAGAAAACACTAGGTTCGTCAGAAGTAACGCATTTCACCTGGTCATCTTCTTTGTATTTACAAACCACACAAAAGATGAAACAGTTACTTTGCTTGGCTCACTAAAGACATCTACGACACAAATCAGAATCCCATGCAACCGTATATTCCCATATTAGTTCTACAAGTACCATCATTCAAGCTCGGACCAGCCCGCAACATGATATGCAACCGCTTGTTTAAGAAGGTCCTGTTCTGGACCAAAATACTTCTTATAATACAGCGGGCCGTACTTCTCGCATATATCGAGAATATATGCATATACCTGTCGCGATATCATCTTGTTGACGCGGATGTACTCCTCCTCTGTGTGGATTTTCCGGAAGTCGGTGTCCCATGTTTTATAGAATAGCCGTAGATCAGCCCGCACGTACGTTTGGACCGCCTGCTTTTCCTCTAATGTGAGTGCTCGGGTGCGGAATGTCTTTGGTAGTTGATAGGTCGTTGCGTATCCCAAATGAGTGTGTGCCCGATCATCGTTAGAATCAGGCATCTTGTACAGAGTTTCCCAAAGCATTCTTTCCCCGGAGTAACCATCACTCGTCGCGGAATTAGTCAGGCCCTCTCTGCGTTGAGACTGCATTTGGCTTAAGAGCCCCGCAAGGCGGCTTGACGGGTTGACCGGATGGTCCCTTCTTGTACTCTGGTAAGTTGATACCAGCCCGATATGGGGTCTTGGACCGCGGTCGCTTTCATAGGTTTCTATGCTACTTGCGCTGGAAACGCCGTCGCTTTCTGCAGTTCCCTGCAATTCAGCTCGGGGTTTGGGCCTAGGCCGCTTTCTCCTTCTCTGAGAAGTCTCATCCGAGCTCAGAGCATGTACGCTAACCAAAGATTCTCCCCTCCTAGCGCTCTCAAGCACATCCCAGGCGGACCGTTCCTCGGCAGAAAGGGTCTGCAACTCTCTGGCTTGTCTTCGGAGCAAAAGACCACCATTCAATCTGGACGGCCGAGGTCGTGTGTCCACCAAGACTGGCTCTGAAGCTGCTGACACATCACTCGATGCGTCTAGATCCACGTGATTGCCGGTCCCAGAATTATCGAAACCTGCCAGGAGCACTAGGCGGCCGTGTCTCAGTTCGGTTCCATGCCTTGACTCATAATCACGCATCATCTGTGCATCTCTAGCAATTAGAGATCTCAACTCCGCCCGTGCCACAGCCGCCTGGGTTTCTTGCTGGCAATCGCATACGGGGCAGAACCACAAAGGACCGTCCACGTTACTTAAGCACGCATTATGGAACTGACCCGCGCAACTAACACATGTTTCCAAGCGGCGGTTTTGGGCAGAGTACTGTGCGCTGGAACAGATGAGACAAACGCCACTATGCAGCGCGTCTGCTTCTCTTGCATAATCCATTGGGAAAGCACGTTGATACGCACGCGGAATCACGAACTCAGCCGGAATCCGGTCGATGGCATTGGTGGCTGTAGTCTTATCCTGCACACAAGCAGTTTCGATGATATCATCAGAGCCTTGGGCGATAATGTCGATCTTGTGGAACCGTGCACGGCAGCTTGGGCACAGGTTTGAGTTTGACAGCCACTGCATGATACACGTCTCATGGTACTCATGCGAACAGACCTGAAGCCGGCCTAATACGGTGCCTGGCCCGGTCGTCTCAAGGCAAATTGGACACTCCATGGATGAAGACAAGATTAGCTCGTATGATTGATTTCTTTTCTGAAAATAGTTTTTTCAGACACAGGTAAGAGTTTGAAAGTTTTTATAGAACAAAAAAATATCATTTTTGTGTGTTTCTGCGGGCTACCAGCGCCGTCTTTATAGGTGCACCGAGACATATCTGCTCGGCCGCACGCACTGTTTTCCGATAGGCCGACTGAAAACTTATAGGTCAAATTGAAGGAGTACAGAATAAACTTAGCGCAGTATTTCTTTGAGGCATATATTCTTTAGAGGTACACACCGCTGATTTGGCACCCGACTTGAAAAACGGGTCAGAGAAATCGCCCGGATGGATCAGCTCGTGAATAGTCACGTGATCAGCATCGGCATCGGACCGCTCAGTGTTGCGAATTACGATAGAAAAACGACGATCTTACGAATTACGAAACGATGTCCTAGAATAATGGTCATTCGTCAATTTATCGTCAGTTTCAGTGTTGTGCGTAATTTCCTTTTGCTCGACGTCGACGTATTACCGAAACAAAACGTTTATTACGCATTACGCAGTTTGTTACGATTGCGCAAGCCTCGCGTAGTCGATTGCGTATCGTTTTGCGTAATGCGTAAGGTTTGCGTAATGTTCTTTCTGTGCTTTGTTTGAAGCTTAAAGCATATCTAGACAACCATCTTTGAAGGAAAGAAGGCAGGATTCCCTTCCCTAATACTATTTCTCAGGTAATTGTGCATCAAAATTTGCGTGGGCAATGAAGACGTTTCAGAATATGCAACGTCGGCTCTTTCTGAAACGTCTCAAACACATCATTGGCCAAATCTGGAAATCGACTCAGATTCTCTTTAACATACTATATCTGACGTATGATCAGTTTCCGGGCATTTCTTAATTGTGTAGCTCGCTTGAGTATGTAACAGGATTCCTCTTGCTTCTAAAAATTGGTATGGTCTCACAACCTACATTACTTTTTTGGAAGCCATGGCATTCCGTGGGCCTACTATCAAGCTTCAAGCTTCTTCTTACTCCACGATCAATCGTACCACAACATTTGTTTTGAGGCTCTTGAAAGATATCGAAGCTCACCAATCTGAAGATTTGGAAAGCAGCAACCCATATTTGGCCATGGGAATTTCTAAGGCATCGGAGAAGATTCTTGAGGATTATCCGGTGTGGGATGAATCGATCGAGAAGATGAAAGACCTTTTTCTCGCTACAGTTCTTGACCCACGTTACAAACTTTCTTTTTTCAGAGATGTCGGTTTAACGACCGCCCAAATAGATCAAATTGAGCGGTTTTTTATCGATTTTTTGACCGATACTCAGAAGAGTATCACAAGGAGGCGGACGAGGAACCTGAAGAGATAGTCCCACAGAAGAGAAGACGAGATGCTATTGATGTTGATCTTTCAGACGATGGCGAGGACTACTTTCTCAGACGTGATGAAGAGGCCATTGAGCATGAAGTCGATAATTACCTCAAGCAACCAGGAGCTGATTGCCGCAGCCCTATCGAATTTTATAAAGATCGGAAGGCGACATACACAATAATTAGTCGAATTGCAAAGGATTACTTGGCCATGTCAGCAATGTCAGCGCCTTCGGAGTCACTATTCTCTCAGGTTGGAGACATGGTTACCAAAAAAAGAAACCGGTTGTCTCCATTCACGATAATTATAGCACTTTTGAAATCTCGTGGGAAACTTCCCGATGAGACAGTATTGGTTGATGAGGCTACAGACGTGATGGAAGATTGCTTAGCCGCCATGGAGGCACCATTGGGCACTCGCGCGCATCAAGAAAATGGGGGCATTGAGACCGAGCGCGACACACAAAGCGATGTTACCGCAGCCTTTTAAGCTTGATGTGGATAAAAATTTGTTTAGAGATTGTTGTATAAGGAATCAACATGTAAGTTTGCTTAAAAAGTATGTATCTCATACCAAACCGCCTAAAACCCTCGATACGCATTTTTTCGCGTAATACGTTGATACGCAAAACATTACGCGGGTCCTCACAATTTCATTACGCATTACGTAGACCGTTACGCCTACCAATTTCAACTTTACGTCGACAAAAATGCATTACGTGCGTAAATACGGCGAAACGCACATCACTGGTCAGTTTATCGTCATTTTATCGTGATTTCATCGTGATTATCTCATGATTTCGCCGAAGTGGATCTGGGTTCTTTAACAACCTCGCCGAACAACGAGCCAATTGTTTCTGTTCGAAAAGTCTTCGCTCCTTTCGTTAGCACGGTGAAATGATGATGGTAACATTTTTTGTTTTAGATAAATATATATCTATCTACTTTGAGTGATGTAAGAAAAATAACTGCTTCATTGCTAAAAATACCTTTAGTCGTCAAAAAGGCCACGACCTCAATTGATCTCAATAGCCTCAGCAATGTCTACTTCCATTTGGTCACCACTAACATCGTTGATCTCTTTCAGAATCATAACGTTTAACTCCACATCATCTCCAGCATTATCATCATCAGATTCACACCCAGCTCTTCGTCATCAGGCCTTATTTTTCTCACCATATCTTTCGCAAGCTTATAAGGCATAGGAAACCTCTTTGTATTATACCGCTGAAATTCACTGCATTCAAAGATACATGGGCGCCCTTCGTTTATATGCATCTAGCTGTTTTCAGTATTGCATTACATGGAGCAAAAACAGTGGCGTACATGAATGAGCAAAAGCTTCTTCAAAGCTACTTCTGAACTGGGACAATGGCATGTGATTCCGGCATAATTCAGCATATCACAATAGATTATAGCGAGTTTTGCATCTCCTAGGCTATTCCCTTGGTAGATTTTGTAACAATCATAGATCACCACCAGGGGATTCTAAGCTCCTTGTTACGCGTCTCGAGCTCGATCACAGACTTGTTTGCATGTATTCGCATTGCCCGCAAGTCACGCTCCATTTTCTCCGCTTGCGCCGACCAGATTGTGCCGTCGCTCACCATGTTCTCGTAGATCTCATCCTGGATCTCTTTGGTCTTAGTCACACTGGCATCCACATCCTCGATCACTTCTTGCTGATCAAATATTTTCTCGGAAACTTGGTCCACGAGCTCAATAATGCGAATGGTCTCCCCTTGTATTCGTAGCAACTCTTGCTTAAGCTCAGAGCGATCGAGGAGTACACTAGCCTCTGAGCCTGAAATATTGTACAGTCAACTCTTTCTTTGCTGACTCTAAAATACTCTTCATGACAATCTGTCATCTCAGATGTCTGAAACTATTGAGCTGATGACCATCAAAGATGTGTAGAACGTTTGTAAGTTCCGCTTTACATATCTATGCACCACAACTATTACGGAGATGTGCCGGCATTAATGCACCCCTTTGCGATGTCAGGATAGCCGGTTTTGAGAATTGAAAAGCCAGAAAACTCCACCAGATTCTGATCTCATTAAGTCGGCTAAGCGATTCTTCTCGACCACAAAGGCGTGAACGGAAGTCCATATGAAATGTAGGCCGATAGATGGGCGTAACATGGATACAATGTCTCTAATTCACTCTTACTAGTTATACCGATAATAAGTGACGACATTTCCGTTTTCGGGGTTTTCGAAGAGATATGCTTTGACTTCGTATTCTTCGTCATCAGAAAACTCATCCTCACCAAGGAAAGTAAAGCGTTTGGTTCCCGCATCACCAACTGCCTTTGAGCATTGGTCGCCTTGTGAGGTGCTTCCCGCATTTCCCTAGTTCTTTTCGTAGTATCTCAGATAAAGCTTGTACACCCTTTCTAAATTCTCTCTGATGTTATCAACCAAAGCAGGCAGAAAAGATTCTCTGAGTTAAAAATATCTGAGTTTATACTTAAGATTGAGAGCGGTGGCCAAATAAAGGACCAGCATGTCCTCACATATTCGGGGCTCCAACCCTAAATTTAAGAAAGTCGTTTGGCGCTTGACATGACTTGACCAAAGAAAAGGCGAAATCGTCATTTTATCGTCATGAAATCGTACTACGAAAATCGATAATTTACGATTTTGATGACTTCAAATACAGTATTTTCAGAAAACAACGGAAAAAAAATCGCTAGCTTGGTCCATGCCAAATTTTTTTTGTTCCCGCAATGGTAAAATGTCCGCGCAGCGATAAGAACGTCTACATAACCTAAATTGTTTTTAAAATGCAAAATGTCTTTACGAGATAGTTGTGACTATAAATAGTGGAATACCATTTGCACGAGAACTATGTCGCATTAATTGATCAATTATCATTGAGTGGGAATAATCGCTTATTGCATTATTTGACTACAACACTTCTTCATTGCCTTTACGAAGGCACATGTCTTTCTTCATCCGAATGATCTTCAAATAGAAATATAACATTCGAAAAGTCCATAGCCCACAGACCGAGGAAAAGAGCCTGTCTTCATCACAAAGTCCAGAGCGACAAGTTACTCAATTTCCGTTGATTATTAAACGTGTCAGTCTTAACGCCAATGTCCATCACTTGAAAAGTGGGTCTATCGAATTGTCGACGAAATGTCCCGAAGGAGAAGCAACATTGAAGTCTAGACTTCCATTAGTTATGTCTCTTATACAGCGAGCGTAATTTAAGACTGTGATTCGAATTGCGTCAATTAACTTGTTTTGTTCCTCGGGCGAGTGGATTGCAAAAGCCCATGGCCTGTTCAGCACTTACGTATTGTGGCATTTTGTCGACATTTCGACAGACATTTTCGCCCGTGGAACGACTAAGTGTTGCAGTGATGAGCAAAACGCGTACGAGGTACGCTGTACGCCGTACCGTACGCTCTGTACTCCGTACGGCGCCACTCAAGTCTTCGAAAGCTAGATATGTGAATCTTCTGAATATTCTGCACTTTAAAGACATCTTCTTACAAGCGATCTAAGTAAACTCTATCTTTCTTCTAGCTATGAAAATCCTGAATCAAGTACTTGCAACATTTACTATCCTGCATAGTGTTCGGCGTATGCAGTACAGAGCGTACGGTACGGCGTACAGCGTACCTCGTACGCGTTTTGCTCA
>JAKTUB010000023.1:31780-42784 GCA_030556465.1 Metschnikowia picachoensis
GATCTTCAAATAGAAATATTACATTCGAAAAGTCCATAGCCCACAGACCGAGGAAAAGAGCCTGTCTTCATCACAAAGTCCAGAGCGACAAGTTACTCATTTTCCGTTGAGTATTAAACGTGTCAGTCTTAACGCCAATGTCCATCACTTGAAAAGTGGGTCTATCGAATTGTCGACGAAATGTCCCGAAGGAGAAGCAACATTGAAGTCTAGACTTCCATTAGTTATGTCTCTTATACAGCGAGCGTAATTTAAGACTGTGATTCGAATTGCGTCAATTAACTTGTTTTGTTCCTCGGGCGAGTGGATTGCAAAAGCCCATGGCCTGTTCAGCACTTACGTATTGTGGCATTTTGTCGACATTTCGACAGACATTTTCGCCCGTGGAACCACTGAAGTGTTGTAGCCAAATGGCGCAATTAGCGATATTTGCCACTTAACGATAGTTGATAGATTAATGCGACGTAAAATATCGTGCAAAGGGTATTCCACTATGTATAGTCACACCAAACCGTAAGATAGGTATATATACCCCGTGGAGACATTTTGCATTTTAACAACAATTTAGGTTATGTAGACTCTTATCGCTGCGCGGACATTTATAATTGCGGGAACAAAAAGAATTCGGCATGGACCAAGCTAGCGTTTTTTTTTCTGTTGTTTTCTGAAAATACTGTATCGTCATTCGTTTTTCGTCATTTCCATCGTAATGTCATTTTTTTCATGACCAAAAACGATAAATTACGATAGCGCGCAACACTGGGCGCGCTACATTGATTGATCCGCAGCACTACTTCTACACCTACTAGCCCCGAATCCACTCCTTTTTCGCCCAGATTTCGCGTGCCTCTCATGTCGCGGCACCAGTTTGACCTCGTCCAATGTATGAAGCGGCCAGGCACGCATATTGGGTTTCTTTGCCTGCAATGTGATGGCAAATGCCCAGTATGCGACTCATTTGTCAAGCCGGCTGCGCAAGTAAGAGTCTGTGATGGCTGTACATACGGCCATTTGGCCAATCGATGCATTTTATGCGGCAACCATTTTGGCGAGGGCACAGACCAGAAATCCCCGGCGTTTTATTGTCATGAATGCGTCATACAAGAAAAACACCGCGATGGATGTCCGCGGATAGTCAATGTGGGCAGTTCCAAGATGGACCTGAGGTTCAACAAAAGAGGCAAAGCGTTAAACTGAAGATTGATGTTTATTTAGAGTGTACTATTTCAGGTTTCATAGAGAAATAAGGCCAAAATGGGAAATTTAGAACGGTTGTGGCTGAAAGATGTGGTGATTACTGCGATCAGAAGCTTAAGTGGGAGAAATTTCTAGATGAATCTTTAGATGGAGACTTTTGAGTCAGTTCTCGGTACAAACGTTCATCGTGGGCCGCTTTCATTTCGCTGATATCAGCAAATGGCTGTGTACCCGATAATTTCGAGGAAAGCTGTAAAAAACAAGTCAACTTCGATGGACTTCATCTGGGGAGCATTTGGTCTCGTCTTGAGATATACATTTACTGGATTTGGTTGAGCCGTCTCGTCAAAAATAAGATTGACTTCTTAGCAAATGGCCTCTAAGAGCAAAAAAGAGTGCCGGGAAGGAGGAAAATCAATTGACGGGGTTCATCAATCTTTTTTGCGTTGCCACTAAAAACACGCACGGTTCGGCACGGCCTATTAGTCCTTGAACTTTATCAAGTTAGCTACTCAAACTGGCCTGTGTTATTGACTGCTGCCAAATGCCGCCAAATACCGCCGCAAATTCAAGTTAGTCTATGAGGAATCTAGTGAAATAGTCAGGTCCAATTAGACTACTCCCAAGGCGGTCTAGATAATCACCCGGAGGGGCTGCCAAAAAGCCAGATGCCATCGTCCCAACCAACTTATTTTTTCCATTATCGGCGTTACAATAGAAACGCCTTGAAGATTCTGTACACGAAATGACTTTCGCCCAGAATGTGCTCTGTGTTGAGATGTGAACAGCGTCTCATCGAATGAATACTCTCTCCAATACTCTGCTGGATTATCTTCGTGTTTCCAGTTAAGTTGCTCAGTGGAGAGTGGACCATGAACTTACTCATCAAGTCACTGAAGGTTTCAGTAGGAGTAGCTGAAGTGGTTTACGTAGAAGTAAACATAGCCATGATAGTAGTATTGTAACTTATATATCCGAATTTTTAATCAACTTAGTCACCTGTAATGGAAACTGAATCCTTCCTATATATCTGACTTCCCTCGTATTACCTTCTAATACATTCCTGGGTAATTCGTCAGGCTTCATTGTCGAACATACTGTTCTGACCGTAGAACACTGTACCCATTGTTCATAGCCGGGAAACAGCCTGCATGTTATCAACCAGGAAGGTATAGGATAACGATAACACCATACTCACCCGAGAAGCCCTAGTCAGTACACAAGAGAATGGAGGTTCTTAGCAGCGTCTCAGTCATCACACATACACAATACATTGTGCGACTAGACCTTCCCTGAACCTCTCTCATTGAACCCTGCACAGCATACCAAAAAATACGAGACGTGTTCTTCCAACACTCACAAAGGGCGTAACCCCGTTCAGCCCAGCAGCATGTGTTTGTCGATGCCAAGGTCTGCCATGTGTTTAATGCCGTCTTTCCATCTCTGCTCCAAATACCCGTTCACCGGCTGAAATTGCGCCTGTTTCATCTGTCTTTCACTCTGGAGTTCGTCCACACTGGCGCGTTTCCGCAGAAGCACGGCTTTTTGCGCATTTTTCAACTCTGCAAGCCGCTGGCTCACCACCTTTTGCGCTTGTGCCCGCGCGTCTGCATTTTCGACACCCATTTGCGCGTTGCGCTCTCGTAGTATAGAATACAGAAGAGATGTATACATTCTCGCGTAGTCGATGTCGTCGTCGGGGCCGAAATCAGTGTATCTTTCCATGGAAATGCCGCCAGGGAGAAACGTGTCCGGCACGACCCCACCCATGTCCTCAGATTCGAATTGCGCCATGTCTCGCATCAACATCGACGGGCTTTCCAGAAGTGGCATCATCGTACCTACCATGGGGTGTAATGAGCTCATCTCAGTGGGCATTTCTGCGCGGATAAGCTGCTCCACAGCCTGTCTTTCTGCATCTGTGATTTCGCCGTCAATAACTAGAGGTTAGCTTAGAACTAGGTGACTTTTGTGGGCCTCAAAAATGACCAATTCCATCGGAAAAGGCCTGTTTGAGGCAGTACGGCCGTAAAGAAAGTAGATGGGCGTTCAAAAGTCTTCATGAGCATTTCATACATACCTGGCAAGTAGTCGATTGGGTCCTCCTCGAAAGAAAGCATAATCTGATCACACACAGCCCTTTATTGGAGACGTAGATTTCAGCACATGGATTATACTGGTGCACAGCACGCACATCATGTCATGTGGTTATGAGTCACGTGATCTACAGGTTTTATCTAAGGGAATGACGAATACAAGACACCGGATTGTCTATGATGAAATTTCAGTCCAGTATGAAAACCATTTCGGTTAACTCAGTGCGATCATCAGATTACTGTTGAAAATTCCCTGCGGAATTCGTGTTCGGAGGATGTGTGTAGAGCGCGATAGACTAACAACGAAGAACCCATTAATGGCCATCAGCAAAGAGACCATTTCGTTTGCATCAAGTCCTGAGATTTACTTGAAAAGCGTGTTTAGAACAAAACTGAAATATGACAATCCATTTGCAAGTAGGATTCTTCCGTTTGAGCTTGCGTACGCATTCGGGCCATTCTGGATAACGATATGAAAGATTAGAGCACCCAGGTTCCCTCATAACGAGCCAGCCAAAGGCCAAATCATTCATCAGGATATGTTTCCGTCTATGATCCAGTCGTTTTTAGTCTCGTTATCCAAAGTGAACTCCGGCCTTGCTAGTGCTTTGGTGAGAATGTCAGCAACGTTCTCCTTAGTGTTAACACAGGATAGTTTGTACACGCCTAATTCATGGTATTGTTTGATAAAATGAGCTCTTTTCCGAACATGTATTGTCCCCTCAAGTAGAGCAGGATTCTTACAAGTCTTCAACGCACCCTCATTATCACACAACACCTCACAATCACGTGGTAGATCCATCTCTTCGAGTAAATTGATTAGCCAAAGAGATTCAGTAACCACATGACAAAGCGCAACTAGCTCCGCGTTGACCGTTGATAGAGCTACCATGGTCTGGAGTTCACTAGACTTCCAACCTATCGGGGATCCACCATATAAAATGATGGTGCCTGTCCTGGATCTGCTCTCCGGTTCCATTGCGAGATTGCAGCCAGCGTCACAATACGACAATATGCCCTCAGAGGACCCATGTCTATAAATGATTCCATGTTCAGCTGTGCCCCTCAAATAACTCAACACCCATTGAGCAGCCTCCAAATGTTTGTATTTCGGACTGATGAGAGCATGGCATGGAGAAGAAAGAAAGCGGCCTGAGTTTCATACTTTTGGTTGTCTAGTTCACGCGGTGATACCCAAAGCCTTGCGCTCGAATGACTGGGCTCCCAACTCAGTCAGCGGATAATATCTTGGACCGCGAGTACAACGCTCAGGACATAGGATTGTCTCGTTCGATCCTCCCTTAGTGTTTGACACATCACAGGTGACTTTTGTGGAAGACAGGCTTTTCTTCAGAGAATTCGACTTTGATACTTACCAGCTAAAGAATCATAATAGAATTCCCCTGGGTTTGTTACCTGGCTTCAAGAATCCCCATGCAAGGAAGAAGATGACTAAACAAGATGCAACGCGGGAAGTGATGAAGATCAAATCTTTTTTTTGGAACTCTCACTGAAGTGGAAAGTCAAATTTGGGGAGTGAAGCGTGGTGAAGACAGGTCTGACAATGACTCACAACGTTCGAAGCGTCGCAAGCTCGCGGACACGGGTGTCATTTCAGAGGAGTCTCACTGTGTGGAAAAGACTGATAGGATCCTGAGAGATGAGATACAGATCACGGGTAACGCTCTGCTAGGTGCAATGATGCGAACGGACTCTATGATGTCGGTGGGGCATTGACGAACCAAAGATGCAGAGAGAGTTGACCCAACGCTGATAATACCACAAGTAACCTCGAGTTCTTTCAGTGGAGATATCGTGAATGAAAGGGATGTTAACGCATCCTGGACGACCCTTGTGTCGGATCTGCGATCTGATCTTGAGGAGCGTGTGCTTGACCTGGAAATCGAATCGAAGAGTAGGGAGAGTTTCGAAGGAAACAGACCTGATAAGTCGATGACTCGTGAAGAAAGAATTGCTCAACTGAAGCGCAAGCGGAAAGAACGCAAGACGTTAGTTTTACTCTCAGGGGGGAAAACAGATATTAGTGTTCGTGACCCACTTCAGGTTACTCCTGTTGCGGTCGTGAATACTCTTACTGGTACGGAAGAGCTCTTTATGAAAACTACCGAAATACCTAATAACTATTCAGCAGAGAGCAAAACACGTCTTGATGGCTTTTCGAATGCTGTGGATAAAGCAAGAGAAGAGGAGATACGCACCAAGTATGCGCAAGCGATCACTCATGCTGTCGGGCTTTATATTCTTCAACGGGGTGAATTTTTGGAGAGTTTGCCTGAAACCTTTAGCGAAGCTAAACAATCCGCAGACAGAGACAAATGGCAAGTTGCTTGTGATGAGGAAATGAAGGCACATCGGGTTAACGGAACTTTTACACTTGTACCTCTCACAAAAGACATAAAGCCTATTGGTTGTCGCTGGGTATTTGCTAAGAAAGACAATGGTGTCTTTAAAGCAAGGTTGGTTGCAAAGGGTTTCACACAGGTACCTGGCAAAGATTATGGTGAAACATATCTGCCGGTGATCAAGCATGCCAGTTTGAGGCTTGTGTTTGTTATTGCTGCGAGGGACAAAATGGAAATGCGTCACTGTGACATTCTGACTTCGTTCTTGAATGGTGTCTTGAAAGAGGAGCTTTATATCGTGCAACCACCCGGTTACTGCAAGACCTTGAAAGGGTCAAAGAAAAAGGGTGACTTCGTTTACAAGTTAAACAAATCGATTTACGGTTTGAAACAAGCTCCTCAAGTATGGAATCAGGCGATCAATAAGGTTTTAAAATCGACAAGTGGAAAGAATGAAAAAGAATCTTGCCACACTATATGGGTGTATGTATGAGAACATAAAGTAGCGCACATTGACCAGTCCCAATGCGTAGCTAAAGTACCACGCTAGACTGCTTATCTGCAACAGTGTCGTTTTCTGTAAAAGCAGAAAAGTGCCGCTTGCTTCGATCCAGATGCCGGATACCGTACTCATTACAAAATCTTTCGCTGGCCTTCAAAGCACATGAAACAGGGTCAAATAGCCCATTATCATCCTCCACTTCCCAGACTTTCATCTTGTTCAAAGCACTCATGACACCGTGTAAATGCACTCGCTCTAAGGTCATGTCAGAGACCGATGCATAAACACTCATGATATCATTTTCAAGATCCCATGACTCAATACCGTTCGGAATCATGGCATTCACGGTTTCACAAACACCGCCTCCAGGATACCAGGGCAGAACGTCCATGCCCATATCCACCGACGACGATATATGCGAAATCATCCATCTGGGGCCGTTTCGGGCCAAAACAACCAAATTGGGGCGGTAGAAATGAAAGCCGCACCCACACTGTATCAAATGTGCACGTGCCAATCCGGCAAACACCTCCAGATCCTTTTCTGGGTCGTATCTGATGCTCACAAAAGGCGTGCCGCCCCTGAGAGCCCCGACTTCGCCTAGACCCCGGCTCTCCTCCACCACGCATTCCTCCTTATCAGTCCATAGCTCGCATTTTATCACTTTCAATGGCTTAAGCAGCGTGGCAAACATCACATGCTCGCTAAAATCGCCACTTTGGCTCACGAAAGGCGTCCAATTCTTCTCCGTGCGCCGTCTTGGCTCCCCTTTGATGATAACCTGTTTTGTGCGTGTATACCACTGTTCCTTTGTCTCCTCGGTATCGGCCTGAAACAACCGTTTACCCTTTTGCACGCGGAATGGGAAACTCATGAAAATTGATCGGAATTCTGTGTCATGTTTTGTATCGCCTTCCTGCACTTCCTCCCTTTGACAAGCATTGAACACTATTAGTGGTTCTTCGTGACCCAATGCGTTCGTTACTAGAGTCACCCTAGGGTCTTCCGCACCCCAATATAGCCCGTGTTCAGCAAGAAGAAATGGAAATGGGAGAAAGCGAGGAAATCTGTACAGAATGAAGTTTTGATCTTTCAAACGAAACCCTGATTCACCCTGAACATGGTTGCTGGGGAAAACTAGCCTGATATCCTCGATTTCCGTCCAACTCTCATCATAAACCTGAGCATATACCATGCTGAGGCGAGGATTCTCCCGATTTCCGCTTTCCGTCACTATCACACGAGAAACCACAAAATGCACGTTATAGTCTTTCAACCACACAGAAGAGCCAGCAAAACGAAACCAGTGCGTGTTAAGTTGGTCCTCATCCATGAAATTCTGGAACATGTGATGAACATGTTTGTTATAGGTATCCCCATACATGTGAGCCTCTTCAACAAATACGTCTAGCGTTCTTCGGAGATTCATGGATAAGTGTTTGCTTTTGTCGGTGAAAAACGTCGTTTCCTGCCCTTTGCGATCGCATTCTTCTTCCTTGGATGTCTCGTAGATGTATGATTCTGTAGGCCTCATATCACCTAGTTCAAGTGGAGGCACATCTTTCACCTCTGACTCTTTGAGCTGCACCGTGTCCCAAAATTCGCCAGACGTGCCGAACAAATGGTCTTTGAGTGCACTTTTCGGGAACTGGAATCCTGCTGGAAGGACAACTTTGCTCTCTAGGCTGATGTCACTGACATGCTCATCAATCTTTCGCCTGTGTTCGGGTATCAATGAAATACGGTCCTGGTATAAAAATGACATGATGGTAAATGCCATGCATGCGAGCAAGGCCATACTGGCTAGAAGCTTTCGTTGCCTTCCAACGGTACCAAGAATCATTCCTATGGCATTTATCATTGGATGTTAAACAAGTCTCAATGCTAGAGAATTGGCGCATTTCACGAGGATGTGAGTGAATGGCGATCTACTGCTGTGAGAGATATTCAAGACAATAACCGTGATGGCCCCGCAAAATCCATTGTTCCAAGAGTATCGGGAAAAGGAACAATTACGACATAGTTACGGCGCAAAAGCCTTGGGTCTTTTATGAAACGGAGAAATTGCAAAAAATCAATGATTTCAGCAAGAAGACGAGCTTTTCCCAAGTTGAGTGATTGGAATATTGACCGGCTGCGAAAACGCCTACCCAAGTATATCCAGATTGTAGAGATATTGCTGCACAAGCGCTTAAACATTTATATACACGTCTTTTCCGACTCTAACTGCTGGTTTGCAAATCCCTATTGTGCATATACCATGCGTGGGGTTCGAACCGACCAAGTAGACAGTCTCGATTCAAAACTAACGTAAATGTTGGTGAAACTACTTTTCAGGCCAGCTCGGAAATATCTTTGCTTTAACTCGGAGGTCAAGCTCGATCTCGAAGGGGCACCACAAATTTTTTTTCCTACATATACCCCTTACTGTAGGTATGCTACACTAAAAGACTTTTTATCCCCCGCTTATTGAGGATTTGAAGTAAAAATTTAGCAAGATCGTTGTTTATCTGTCATTTCAGCAGAGCTGGTGAATTTCTGATGGGACTGGCCAATCAAATGTATTTGATTCGTCATCCTGAGCAAGTTACCCAATTGAGAATACCGTTATTGTTTACGAATATCGATGACATTGTAATTTGCGAATCGGAGCTAGATCATTGTTCATTTATTTTATTGCCTTATGTTTCATTGTATGGAAAACAATGGATCGTTTTATTTCAAAGCGGAGATTCACTCACGCGGTGAGACACTCGAAAATGATAAGTAAAAATGACCGATTTCAGGAGAGTGGAACAATAGATTCATGAAAAAGCCAATCGTTTCTCCGTTTTGATTACTTTTTCTTGGTTTTTGGGTCCCTTGAAGATATATTTGTCAAGAATATCTAGAATCTTAGTCCTGATAGTGACATGCACGTGAAAACAGAAGCAGAACAAGGTTACTGTTATATAGATCGCAATAACGAAGAGCCATGATATTTCCCACGGATATAGCCAGGATGTGCAAAGTGTTTGTTTTAAGGTATCTTTTCAAAAAGAGTTCACTTTATACGAAAGGTCATCATTCTTGAAATTAGTATTTTTCGCAGCCCTTAGAAATTTTTTTTTATCATTCCGCAAGGCCTTTTGTTTAAGTTCAGTTTAGATTGTGATTCTCATCTGCTGCTGATTTGACAGTTTTAACGTAAAATTGATTATTTTGCAAATGAATTGTCCACGTGTGAATCTTCCGAAAATTCTTCCGAATTTTTCCAAAAGAAAATCAGATCCTTTGGTCATCTCTGGTACTCCTTTATCAACGCTATTTTTCTTCCACAGATAAGAAACAGAACGTCATTTCTGACCCAAATGCTTCAATGCTTCAATTCAGCATCTCAAAAGTTACGGTGAACCTACTTAGTTTTTAAACTTGATAAATTCAGAGCGAAGGCAGAGGCCAATGAAGTGGAATCAACAGTGAAATTCGAAGATTGAAAAGCGATGTGAATCAGCCTCTTTGAGCCGGAAGAAACACAACTTTGTTACCCTTATTCCCAGACGGTTTGGGAAGATTTGTCCGGAGGGCAAATTGGAAACATTCTGGAAAATATTGTACAAAGAGTGGCTACTCAGACAAGATCTTTCAGCCATCCACCTACTTATTTTGGGTCCTACGTACCACTATTTGATGCGGTGCTGTGTCATCTATGTCTAAGACAGATCACCAAAGACAGCATACTAGAGCACATTTCTCACAAATGCGAGACCACCAGCAGTTTGTGGCATCATAAAGGGCCTGAGGGTCCAATGCACCTCAAGTACATATTGGTGCTTATCAACGCATCATCGGAAAATTTGAGGAATATGAATTGGTTTATGAAGACCGTCAAGAAGGTATACTCTCAAAGACGGCGCAAATCACAGGATGGGCTCGCAAGATGCCAAAGGCACGGTAGCGAAGCTGGCGACGGTTTATATATTCGTACATTTTTTGCGGAGAGCTAGGTGAGCAACTCTAGCCATCAATCCTTAAACAGATGTCTCTAGCAAACAAAAAGCCCTCATTTTCCTCCCTGCTGCAACCTCGCATGAAAATGAAAAGAAAACCAAGCGACAAGATAAACTATCGATGAGATAAGCACATTTTAGCGAAACGCCTAAAACATAATTTCCACCAAAACCGGCGCTCCTCCTGCATACACCAGCAGGCCTAATCATCAAACTCCAGAATCTCCAGATCTACATTTTTTCCGAAACATACAGTGTGCATTTACCAAATCTGCTGCTCTACTTACTTCTCCAAAACCTCGGCGTCGTATTTCTGCTTGAACCAGTTGATGGACTCCTCCTGGTTGGTCTTGTGCAGGTTGCCAATGACACCTCTGGCTCTCTTTCTTCTGGCAACACGGTTACCGTGACGGCCCATGACAACGTAGAAGTCCATACCGTAAATACCGATACCTGGGTCGTACTTGATACCCAAGTCAATGTGCTCGTCAATACCGAAACCAAAGTTACCAGTGGCACTGAAGTTTCTCTTCTTCAACTGGAACTCCTTGACTCTGAGACCTCTCTCCAAGATCTCCTCGGCCTTGGGGCCTCTGACGGTCACGTGAACAGCGATCTTTTCGTTTCTTCTGATACCAAAGGTTCTGACAGTGTATCTGGCCTTGGACTGGACTGGGGTCTGACCGGACAACTGCTCCAAAACCTTGGAGGCACGGGTCAATCTGTCACCGGACTCTCCGACACAGATGTTCAAGACCAACTTCTCGATACGCAACTCACGCATAGGGTTCTGGGCGGACATTTTGGCTGTTTTGCTATGGGTGGGAGGAATGGGAATTTCGCTGGTGTTTTTTTTT
>JAKTUB010000023.1:43461-71465 GCA_030556465.1 Metschnikowia picachoensis
TCAGGACGAAGATGTTATGATATATTATGCGTAGTTAATATCCCACCCATAATATAATTAATATATAATATAATATTAATATCACCCAAAAGTATTATGGATAGTCATAATACCCCATAATATAGTGAATACCACCATGACTAACAACACTGGTTGAGGCTGTATGCCGGATTATGCCAAATTATCTCAAATTATCTCAATTATCTAGATAATCATCTCATATCTGAGATATGGAAAAAAATTATTTCAGATAATCGAAAAAGTGAGATAATTTGAGATAACCATCACTGATGCATAGTGCGTATATATTACTCTTTTGAGACATATTCGCACTTTCCGCACAACAGCATGGGGTTCTGCATAGTAGCACTGAGGATATTTATTGTTGGATTATATGCAACACCGTGTCAAATGCGGTTACACTGGTGTCGATACAAAGTGAGACGATGATTGGAAAGTGCTTCGGCCCTTGTAACTTTTTAGGACCTAATGCACTTGTGGGTATTATCTATACTATTTTAAGCTTCAAGTAAAAGAAAAAGACGTTCCCACTTTTACTGCGGTGAAAAGATTTTCACTGCGCGACTGCTGGCTCAGCGCGTCGTGTCCATACTCCATTTAATCCTGTACCTGGGACCCTAAAAACCAACATTTATTGAGAGGTGCCAATTCAGTACTGCGTTAATGCGGGTCGAAAAACAATTTCCCGGAATGGAAGATTTCCAAACATAACTTGTGCGTCAAATTGAGCCGCGATTTCCTATTTTAAGTCATCTCTCTGGGCGTCACTGGACATGGTTGACCATGCTACGCTTGAAGCAATTTTTGACGAAAAAGATGGAATAGAAAGTAGTGTTTGTCAAAATTAGTATATGTGTAGCGTAGATGTAGGTGTTGCAGAATACAAATTCAGATTAATACCGCTGTTTGGCCCGTGGATTACTCATCTCTTGAAGATGAGCTTTTGGTGAGAATTGAACAACTCGAGGTACTTTTTCTGTCTTTCATCGGATTTTAAATTTCGAAAGAAAGTGGACGAGGATGAATGACTCTTATTGAGCCCACTATCCAAGATTGCCAGGGTTTGCTGCTGTTCTCTCTCGCACCGCTGTGTAGCTTCTTGCACTCTATCGCAATGTTGAAGAATTTCTTGAGGTCTCTTTCTTCAGCTTGTGGGGCAACGCACTCCTCTTCAGTGGACACTTCGAGAAGATCTGAAAGAGCTGTGGCCTCACGCCCTCTATCAAGTTCCAAACTGGTTTCCAGGAAGAAGTCAGGCAGATCACATGCGGCACGAAAGGTAGTCTGATCTTCAGGTTCGAGGCCTCGTGACTCGGAAACTAAACATCTTTCCCAATCCTCTCCCGTAATCGGATCCATGACAGGAAGGTCATTGAGTTCTCTTTAAGTACTTTCTGTCGGATCTATGCCAACATCGTCCACCAAGTTGGCGCTACCACTAACAGAGGGCCGCTGCGTAAGCCGGTCCTGATCGGATGACAAAAGCGACTTAAATCTCCGAGCAATAAACATGTGTTAGCACATCGATCCAGTTTTGCAATAAGCTGGACGTGTATGATGACCCGTCGGAAAGTTGACTCTAAAAGTAGCACGACATTCACACGAAACCGAAAAACTCTTTCCCAAGACTTGTGTCGTTTTCTCGCTACTCTTCCCGGCACATTTGCACTCGTACGTATCCAGACCAGCCAGACTAAGGCGTTGTCTCTTGGGACTGGAGACTTTTGGCTTTGCTATTAAAGCACCTCTCCGCAGATAAAAATACTCAATTGCATAACCTTTCATGTAGGTATCCAAATCGGCTACGTTCAACTCAACGATACCACGATCGTCATTAGAAGGGGACTAAGTTTTCCAAATTTGATTGAAAGTTTGAGTTTGTTGAGCAAGTTTTGCGCTTCTACGCTTGAAATGTTAGTTTATCCAATAATTATAAACTTGTGCCTCCAATGTGAATTTGACCCACTTGAAATATACGTACTATTCGTTTTTCTTATTATTTTGCGAGTTTTGGCTTTCTGTATTAATACTTTTTATCGTGAAAATCGGATTTGAAAGCTACGAGGGACTTTTGAACGTCGAGATTTGTTTGTTTACATCGCGTTCCAGTCGTCGAAAGTGAATCCTGCATATTAGCAAAAGCAATATACAAGACTGCGTTTTAAAAGAACACGGATTTATTCACCCTCGAACAATAGATTCATGAAAAAGCCAATCGTTTCTCTGTTTTGATTACTTTTTCTTGGTTTTTGGGTCCCTTGAAGATATATTTGTCAAGAATATCTAGAATCTTAGTCCTGATAGTGACATGCACGTGAAAACAGAAGCAGAACAAGGTTACTGTTATATAGATGGCAATAACGAAGAGCCATGATATTTCCCACGGATATAGCCAGGATGTGCAAAGTGTTTGTTTTAAGGTATTTTTCAAAAAAAGGTCACTTTAATGCGAAAGGTCATCATTTTTTAAATTGGTATTTTTCGCAGCCCCTAGAAATTATTTTTATCATTCCGCAAGGCCTTTTGTTTAAGTTCAGTTTAGATTGTGATTCTCATCTGCTGCTGATTTGACAGTTTTGACGTAAAATTGATTATTTTGCAAATGAATTGTCCACGTGTGAATCTTCAGAAAATTCTTTAGAATTTTTTCAAAAGAAAATCAGATCCTTTGGTCATCTCTGGTACTCCTTTATCAACGCTATTTTTCTTCCACAGATAAGAAACAGAACGTCATTTCTGACCCAAATGCTTCAATGCTTCAATTCAGCATCTCAAAAGTTACAGTGAACCTACTTAGTTTTTAAACTTGATAAATTCAGAGCGAAGGCAGAGGCCAATGAAGTGGAATCAACAGTGAAATTCGAAGATTGAAAAGCGATGTGAATCAGCCTCTTTGAGCCGGAAGAAACACAACTTTGTCACCCTTATTCCCAGACGGTTTAGGGAGATTTTTCCGGAGGGAAAATGGGTCAAAATATGGGAAATATTCTGGAAAATATTGTACAAAGAGTGGCTACTCAGACAAGATCTTTCAGCCATCCACCTACTTATTTTGGGTCCTACGTACCACTATTTGATGCGGTGCTGTGTCATCTGTCTAAGACAGATCACCAAAGACAGGATACTATAGCACATTTCTCACAAATGCGAGACCACCAGCAGTTTGTGGCATCATAAAGGGCCTGAGGGTCCAATGCACCTCAAGTACATATTGGTGCTTATCTCATCGATAGTTTATCTTGTCGCTTGGTTTTCTTTTCATTTTCATGCGAGGTTGCAGCAGGGAGGAAAATGAGGGCTTTTTGTTTGCTAGAGACATCTGTTTAAGGATTGATGGCTAGAGTTGCTCACCTAGCTCTCCGCAAAAAATGTACGAATATATAAACCGTCGCCAGCTTCGCTACCGTGCCTTTGGCATCTTGCGAGCCCATCCTGTGATTTGCGCCGTCTTTGAGAGTATACCTTCTTGACGGTCTTCACAAACCAATTCATATTCCTCAAGTTTTCCGATGATGCGTTGATAAGCACATTTTAGCGAAACGCCTAAAACATAATTTCCACCAAAACCGGCGCTCCTCCTGCATACACCAGCAGGCCTAATCATCAAACTCCAGAATCTCCAGATCTACATTTTTTCCGAAACATACAGTGTGCATTTACCAAATCTGCTGCTCTACTTACTTCTCCAAAACCTCGGCGTCGTATTTCTGCTTGAACCAGTTGATGGACTCCTCCTGGTTGGTCTTGTGCAGGTTGCCAATGACACCTCTGGCTCTCTTTCTTCTGGCAACACGGTTACCGTGACGGCCCATGACAACGTAGAAGTCCATACCGTAAATACCGATACCTGGGTCGTACTTGATACCCAAGTCAATGTGCTCGTCAATACCGAAACCAAAGTTACCAGTGGCACTGAAGTTTCTCTTCTTCAACTGGAACTCCTTGACTCTGAGACCTCTCTCCAAGATCTCCTCGGCCTTGGGGCCTCTGACGGTCACGTGAACAGCGATCTTTTCGTTTCTTCTGATACCAAAGGTTCTGACAGTGTATCTGGCCTTGGACTGGACTGGGGTCTGACCGGACAACTGCTCCAAAACCTTGGAGGCACGGGTCAATCTGTCACCGGACTCTCCGACACAGATGTTCAAGACCAACTTCTCGATACGCAACTCACGCATAGGGTTCTGGGCGGACATTTTGGCTGTTTTGCTATGGGTGGGAGGAATGGGAATTTCGCTGGTGTTTTTTTTTCCGAGTAGGTGTTTCGATGCGCGCCGCGTGCAGTGCCATGTTGATTGTTGGTCACGTGCAGTGCATGAGGGCTCAAGCCCTGTTATGGAACGCGCGAGCTTCAGGCTGAAGCTATAGTGGAAAGATGGAGCTTTTTGATTGCTTTGTCATTTTGAGACTTTTTTTCTCGCTCTTAATGTGGTAGAACACCAATATCGGGATTTTCCAACTGATCTACCGAAAGTACCCGCTTTTGGGCGAATCTTTAAGATATCACTGGAGGGACGGCTGGGTCTGTGCAGTCTGAATTAGTGGGTAGAGCAAGATCTGTAGCTGCGTTAGATTGGATATATTGATCCAAATTGATGAGTGTTTCCTTTCTTTGTTGAAAAAAGGTGATCTCTTTGCTGAAAAATAAATGCTACCGTCATTAATTTCTTGTAAGGATTCAATTACGAAGCGTCTTGGTTGAGATGGAGCACCTTATATGCGTTTTAGCGTACGCATCAGTGTTGCGCACTGGCGTTTTTCTTCTTGATTTTTATCGACAAATACGACATTACGTCGTAAAAAAGAGCGTATTTCTGCATACGAAATACGATTATGGGGGCCTTCGTTTCGTAAATCGTAAGGTGATTTCGTTAATGTTCGTATTACCTTTTCGTTTTTTTTATAACGTTTTCGTAATGTGTTTGCACAATGTCAGTCCTGGCACAAGCGCTTTACCGCACATGTGCTACACATGCCATCTTTACCGCAAACGGCAGACTTGAGTTGCCTTTCAATTGGCGAGCTAGAAAGAACTTTGTATATGAGTAAAGATGGCTCAAGAGGCAAAAAAGTCCGGCAAACCGAAAGAAGAGACTTTTTTGGGTACCAGCCTTCTTGACGGTTTGACTGGCCTACCAACAAAGATAACTGATTATTTCAAGGTTGACAAAAGTAAGTCCAAACGGCTGTCAGGGAACAGGTTAGATAGACCGTCTTACGCCAATTGCAGCCCAAGACCACTCTTTTACTTTGCTATGAAGTACCATCACACAGATGGAAAGATGGATTATGATATGCTGAATTTGCATATATATATTTTTTTAATAAACATCTTTATCAGTGGATGAATTGCAAGACCTGAAAGAAAAACCGGACTTGAAGATTCGCCGAAATCCTGTAGCATGCGCCTGTCACAAATCGATTGTATTTTGCGTGAATTCGAGAATACGAATTACTCAAAAAAAAACGATTTCGTATTACTAAAAGCAGCGTAATACGCATTTACGTTTTCGTATCTTCACCACGAAAAATCGTAATGGTAATACGTTTAACGATTATGCAGGGGTCATCACCACGTAATTCGTAAAGTTTCGTATTATGCGACGTAATGCGCATCACTGGTACGCATGCATATTAAGTCCGGCCTGAATAAATCCTGCACATACAGTCTTCGTACGCCCATGTACGCCGTACATATGGATTTAGTACGCGTACGTTGGGTACAACGTTTTAGCTAAACACTGTGAAAGTGAACATGCAGCTTGACAAGCTCTTTGAATCGTCTTTGATGAACCCAGTCAGCAAAGCATTCGCTTTTCTCTATCGGTGACTGAACCCTCTCAAATTCGAGTATGAACCTCGCGTAAACTTCGGACAACCGATTTTGTTTTAGTGCTGTGCAGAACAATATGGGCGTGATGCGGCACTCATAGCCTGCTTAGGCGCGAGAAGTGGCTTTTATGTCCCTGGTTATTCGCTTTTCAACAATGATGCTCCACAAACAATGAAATTGTATCACTTCTTCTTTGTAGCTATGAAAGACTTCGAACAACTTGGTACACATTTACCTATTCTATATACAGTTTGGCGTACAGCGTACCGTACGGCTACGACTACGGTGGATCCAGTGTACCTCGTACGCACAGTGTCAGTACGCCCCTTTGCTCAGCACTGGACTAGACGCTGCCGAGGCGTGATTTTCTTTACGGTGCTGTCAAACATTCCTAGTTGGTAACATGCAACCAACCACTTGCTTTTTAGACAATGGAGCGTCACGGAATACTCAGGTCTAGACTCAGGAGTTATTCCGTGTGAGGCCAAATGTAGAAAAGGGCTGGTTTCTGTTAGATTATATGAAGCACCGTGTTTAACAGTTTGACTCAAAAATGGTGACAAGGAGCGGTCCATATGATCCAAAGAGTCCTAGCACTGCGTACACCTCTAACGTGACCGTGAATGGATACACCACTTACTGCCTTGCCTCTCAAGCATGATCACGGGCACTAAGGCGAATTCCTCGACCGTTACCGATGAAGTTCTCATCTCAACCACGGTAAAATCTGTCTTTAGTTCCACGCCATACACAATAACTGCCAATTCTTCTTTTGCCTCCTTTTCGCCTTCCAGATCAGTGACGCTTTTATCACTACCCGAGCGTCTTAATCGGGTGTGGTGGTGACAGCTAGACCGTGGCCGTGTAGGCCTTGTTGGTGATAGATCTTTGGTGTATTCGCTTTCTTTGTTGGTCTAAGCGAAACCGGGCTTGGTTGTGGTGTTGCGCATTGACGTTTTTCTCGTAAATCGGACCGACAAATACGACATTACGTCGGTGTAGGGCCTTCGTTTCGTAGATCGTAACGTGATTTCGTTAGTGTTTGTATTTGTTTTCGAATTTTGGTCATAATGTTTTCGTAATGTGTTTGCATGATGTCGGTCCTAGCACAAGCGCTTTGCCACATTTGAGCTACACTTACTTTTACCGCAAACGGCAGACTTGAATTGTCTTTCAACTGGTAATTCAGCTGGTATTTAAAAGGATCTCTGTAATGAGTATCAAAGCATTTTTTCATCAAGTGTGTGAACCTATAATAAGTATTGCCTTCTATTGACCTCCGAGAGAGTGTATTCCTACACGGGAACGGCTTCAGCCCAAAACAGTCAGTCTGAAATTCCTTGAGCTAACAGAAACAAGTCTTCTTTAAGCATTTGGGTCACTTGCGACCCAGATTATTGATTGAAGCACAGAAATATTTCAGATGTAGTTTTATAAATCAACGTTACTGAAACAAGCACCACAAGTCTCGTCGAACATCACACCTTTTGTTGCCGAACAATACCCCTCCGACTAATACCCCTTTTGTTGCCATAATTCCAACAAGCAGAACGAGCCGCGCCAGCCATGCTTTACGATTGGCCAATCATCAAACAATAAGCGTGGCTGGAAACACCTCAAAAAATGAAAAGATGGGTATCATGGGGTGGTTGGTGGCTACCTGCCTTGGTGTATATATATGGGGGATTTTCCACTCAAGTTGAATAAAGAAGCAAAGTAAATTCATTAAAGTATCCACGACTAAACGCATCAGCATAAACTTACTGCTTACTTTAGAAGATAAGTGTAGCCTCATAGCACCTCCAGAGGTTAAATTTTACCCAGGCTGCGTCTCATTGCCTCCTTCAAAATGTCAGACAGAAGGAAAGATGTATAATGATATGCTGAATTTGCGTATCCTGTTATTTAATTAACAATTGTATAGATAGATGAATTGTAAGAATTGAATTACGAAAAATTTCGGACTCGAAGATTAGTCGTAATCTTGTAGCACGCGCCTGTCACAAATCGGTTTTTTTTTTTTCTTCAGTCGGAGAATAGAATTACGCGAAACAACTTATCAGACTCAGCAGACAGTCATCGGCCATGGGGTTGGTCATTCCAAAATACTTGCTTCATGGTCAGGGAAGGAGATTTAGGGGAGTGTGGCGTGAACTGCGATCCATTCCAGTGTCTCAGTGTCGTGGATTTTCACACAAATACAACATGAGTAAGATACTACATGAGGTAATGTTTTTTTTAAAGAAACAAATCGTATTAACAGGAAACCGCGGTTAAAGGTCAAAAATCTACATATCTATAGACAAAAAACCTGCATACATCCGGTAAGAAGACTGAGTAATGAAGCCTCCGACTTTCCCAAGCCTTAGGTCTTCATCCTTATTCTAGCCGCTGTATAGGCCATTTTGAATGTGACCGGGAATCGAACCGCGGCTTTGCAGGTGTAATTTCAGTAAAAATCTTGTCCGCTACACCAAACGCGACAATGCGAGTCAAGGGGTACGGATGTATTTTGTGGTCTGTCTGTCTGCACATGTTTCTCCATAGTAAAGAAATTAGCACATTATCCGTGATAGTTTAGTGGCTAGAATCGGCGCTTGTCGCGCGCTGGACCGGGGTTCGATTCCCCGTCGCGGAGTTTTTTTTATTTTTTGCTTTTCAGTTCACTAACATGTTTTTGCCCAAGCCTTGATTATCAAATGACAGTCTGTTCGCTCCCTTTGATATACGATGTGTTCGTGCCGATCACCGCCAATTTCTACATGGCCCGGTAAAAGGATACCCAGATCGTGCATTAGGTGCCCGATCAATTGGCCGTTCTGATTAAGGGCCAAACTCAGAAGTTCTCTTGACTTCGACACTGGGAATACCTACATCATGCCATGTTTTCGTATTTTCATCACGAAAAATTGTAATGGTAGTATGTTTTACGATTATGCGATGGTCACAACGTAATTCGTAAATCCTTCCTATCAACCCAAAGAAAGTAGCTCGCAGCGCGCGGACGTGCTAACCCATAAATTATTTGTCGTTTAAGCTACATTGTCAATTAGGAATGATCAATGCTCGGCTGATTTAACTTCCCCTGGACAATTATTGGCCTTTCATTGCAAGCTTACCTCGTATCTAATCGATTTCGATTTGAGTTTACCCTCACGGTACGTCAATCCCAAGGGGTAGTCCGTCATAGAGTGCTCATGCCGGATCCGGATCAGCGCGGCCACGGCGCTTTTGCGAAACACGACTAAAGAAAAACATTAGCTCTAGGAAGGAGTGATGCGGCGGCCTCCTGACCAAAAATGGTGCGTGGAGGACAAGCACTCATCGGCGCCCTCGCGCATTTGATATCATGCAAGAGGAGAATGCAGAGAGTGTTCCATGGTCGTACATTAAAACTTAGACGTGCACAAGCAACATACAGTTCGAAACTCACCGTCCGAGAACATTTCTCTTCTCTCTCTTATGTCAGGATGGAGCCCAGTTATGAGCATAGCTCGTTCCGACCGGGTGGCGGGGAGTTGGGCTTTTCGCCCTCTCAGTCATTATGTCCCGCTTATTATATGAATGCATGACTAAATAATATAAAAAACAAACATACACGCCTGATGCACGTACCTGCCTAGTGGGGACTCTGTATGCGCGTGCGCTCAACCTTTTAGGATGTTGACTAACACATCTTGGACGTGTTAGCTTGGATGTGTTCGTCAACATCCCAATCGGGGTTACTACCAATTTGATGTTTCGTGAATATGTAAACACTGGATGGTTACTCAGAGTGGGGCGGCACTTTGCGCTACAAAATTATTTGTGAATTTTCCCTTTTGTATTCCGGTAGAGGCGAACTTAATTACCTGTCTTCTATTGAGAAAGGCTTCCTTGAAAATTCAATTATTGTCTTAGGGTGTCCTAGGGTGTCACCTTCTGCGATGATTTGGGAGGGTGGCAACGTATGTTTATTATTTAGTTATGTATTGTTGTGCGTATAATTCTTAGGTGCATACATCACGTGCATATTCGCGATAAATGACGTGATGTCTATCAAAAAATTACCCTCACTCTCATTGGTTAATGTAGGTGTGAAGCTCATTCTCTTAACATTCAGAACACAAGATCCTTCTTGATAACTCTGACGACAACTTCACTTACTATCCTCATATTATGTCTGATCGTTCTGACTCTGACGAGTCGGTATCTCCTTCCTCCAAAACTACGGTCGAACGCTTCCTTCAGTTTAGCTTCCAGTCGCAGGTACACCCTGTGAGTTCCTTAGTGAACATCCATGGAAGGTCGTCGCTGCGCGAATCGCACCATTGCATGTATTGGTACTGTATATAAGGGGCACAATCGCGAGACATGTGCCTGAGAGGAGCGTGTCTCCCAAACCCCGGGCATCGGTGAGGGGTTATGTGTAAGTCGAACTACATGCCGCAGAGAAGCCTATTTTTGATTCTGACGGCTTTGGGTGGCTAGTGTGGTAGTGTGGTAGATACTTAGGCTCGGTAAGTTTTGGCTTAAGAATGGTTTTCATAACTGACCTTGTAGTGATTCATATTCCTGTTTCACGCCATGGTGCAAATTTGGTGCATGACGGGTGCAGACATTGCCTGCATGCAACTCATCATGATGCGTATTAGTTGATACCCCACTTTTCCTTTCCGTGCCTTATGACGCGCAACTGGCCAATTCAGGTATTTAATTATAGATCCGAGGAGTATACTCTTAGCAACCAGCTCATGCAAGTCATGGCTTTCCAGAGTGGAAAGGGTATATAAAGATGAAGATATTCCCTGCTTTCATGGATATCTCAACATTATCAAACCCAATTCAATCATAATGAGACCTACTACCTACGCTTTATCTGCACTTGCCTCTTTTGCGGCCGTTACTGCAGAGACCATCACGTTTTCGGCTGTCAGCCTGGACAAGTCTATTGATGGACCGCTTTGCTCTGTTCATGAGGGTGCGGGCTACAACTATTTTTTGGTGACCGATAAAGGCCGCCAAGACAAGTTTGAATTGGAGAATGGCATTGCTACTACCATGCACGGTGTACATACTGCCAACGTTGGTGTTTTTGGCCCTTACTTTGCTGTCGGTCCGGTGGTAGGGCCATCCAAACTTGAATTCAATGGCGATATCATTGAAAATTACAACTTCTTTGCATGTATGAACACGAATGACCCATATTCATACTCCTCCAGTAACTACATCATTGCGGTGACCGAGAAGGGTAACAACAATGCGCCATTCGAGGAGTGTACCCCTGTGAGCATTGTTAAGGCTGCTGCCGCCGGTGCATCCTCCGCTGAGCCTGCCGCTTAGCCCTCCCGCCAGTGAGCCGAGTAATTAGGTATGGTGCATATAAAAGTAGTAATTTTCGTTATAATTTTACTTAGCAGTGTATAGTATCAATATGAAAATGAACTTTTGTTCTACTCAAATTTCCTACAATATGAATTACTTTCGCATTTATTGGCCTCATGGGCTTCTACTAAGGTGAATTGGCCTGAAACATGTAGATTTCGAAGCCAAGCTTGCCCGGAGTTCACATGATGAACTATTTTCCACAAAGGCACTTTTATAGATTTAATCCATATACGTATTTTGAAGTGCCGCGTCCGGGAAAGTTGCCTAGTGTCAAAATCGCGTTCGCGTGTGTTCGTGCATCTGATCGCATCTTGTCATTTAATTTTCCACATGATAGTGGACCTCACGGCATTGTTGAACAAGTCAGCGTTTTTACGGATTTTGGGTGCGTATGCGTATGCATATTCGCTTTTTCGGCAGACCGGCTCTGCGTATTCGTATTCGTTGCGTATGCGTCGCGTATACAATATTTGCCCTTGCGTATACACTGCGTAAATTCAAGCCCCGGCACGTGACCTTTTTCTCTCTACGTGCAGCATACTCACAGCGGTCACGGGTTGCATCTCATTGAAATTTGCGTCGATCTTGAATAAGCCGAAGTCGTCAGTCGTCAGTCTGGCTTTTTGGGCGCTGCATTCAATTCATGAAGGTATACAAAAAAAACTGCCTTGCACATGATAGGAACGAGAATGATATCAGGCTTATGCGAAAACCACTATTCTGTAAGATAATCCAAGATGTTTGACAAATCAGCATCATCATCCTCTTCGTTAATTAAGGGTATTTTCTCTTCAAACGCATTTTTCTCTTCCTGTTCTTCGGTGTTCGCTGTGCTTCTAGAAACTTTTTCTTCCTCACAGTCCAGAAGATAGTATCTGATTTGACCCCGGATATAGTTGCACATACGTGGACCACTTTTCGGTGTAGCCCATCAAACGTCAGATGCCCACTAAGCAATTTACAACCGAAAACGCAGCCCGATCATCAACCCAACAGCTTCGCATCAAAGCCAGCCGTGAAGTCCGAAAGCCGTGCCTGCCCCCTCTCATCCCATGAGTCTCACCTTTTTGAAGTCCAGAAATTAATGCTCTCATTAGGGAGATGCTTGTAAATTGAGCTTAAATGAGTGCTTTCTAAAGAGATTTGAGAGGGAACCCGCTGCTCAACGGAATTGAAGGTTCCAATAATCGTCGTCGCTAAGCAGTTGGCCAATCCCTTTTTCCCTTAAATGTTCAAACGAGATTGTTTTTACTTGAGAAGCACGACGGGCTCTACCTTGCTTTAAGAATAATGCCTACGGCACATGCACAGCCTTTGGAGCAGATTCAAGAGACATGTCCGGCAGATAATTTGTGTAAACCCAGCGTGTAGATCCGTAAATACGCTTGAAAAATTTCACTGCGTATTTACGCCGTAAACAGCACCCGTTCACCAGTATTCGTAAAGTAAAAAGCGAAAAATCGTTACGGCGTAAAAACACGTTCGGCACTTGGAACAGCACTGCCTCACGGTAGAACCCTCTGACGGTTCGCGTCACGTTTGCGTGCCTGAATGTCCATGAGCTATGGTCTTTTCGAAGGTTAAAGTTTTATTTGAAGATCATTCGGATGAAGAAAGACCTGTGTCTCAGTAAAGGCAATGCATAAGTGTTGTATTCGAATAATGCAATCTGCGATATTTGCCACTCAATGATAATTGATAGATGGGTGCAACATAAATTCTCGTGCAAAGGGTACCCTCTAGTCACATCAAACTGCAGGATAGGTAAATATACCTCGTAGACTCATTTTACTTTAACAACAATTTAGGGCAGGTAGACTGTTGCAAAATAGGCCTTGGCCATCGAGTATCACGTGACCATACTGTCTATAATGGCTGCTCATGCCGGATCCGGATCAGCGCGGCCACGGCGCTTTTGCGAAACTTGAAAAAGCATACTTCTAGGATGAACTGAGGCGGCCTTCTGACCAAAAATGGAGGTGCGTGGAGGACAAGCACTCATCGGATCCCTCACGCATTGCAAGAGGAGAATGCAGAGAGGTCTTCATGGTCGTACATTAAAACTAAGACGTGCGCATATGTCTTAAAATAGCAAGTAACCAATTCGGAACTCACCGTCCGAGAACATTTTTCTTTCCTCCCTTATTTAGAAAAGAACCCAGTTATAAATTTAGCGCGTTCTAACCAGGTGGCGGGGGTGTGGGGCTTTTCGCTCTTTCGGTCATTATGTCCAGCTTGTTGCGTGCTTGTATATAGTATGAATGCATGACTAAATAATTTGAAAAGGGGGGTGGCAACTAATAGGCATCAGGATAAGCTGTATGCAAGAAAAATCTGCACCTATTATGCACCAATTTTGACGTCGCCACACTCCCAAATCTTTGCAGAAAGTGACACCTTAAGACACCCTAAGACAATATTGAATTCTCAAGTAAGCCTACCTAAAATTAGATGCTAGGACGTTTGGGGTAATGACTTTCTAAGATTATAGCCACGTTTGTGTCTCTAACCTAAGAAATACAATAAGAAACTAGGACGCGGAATTATGTTTCTGTTAAGAAAGGGATTGGCCATTCTATTCTGGGTAGGTACCCTTTCCTATTTAGGCTGAAAGTAGCTTGTCTCCTATTTCTACTCGCGGCCGCTGGCCGCTTCTATAAATACTCGCCCGCGCAAGGGTCGTGGGGTTACCACCCCCGCAGCAGCCTACGAGGCCTAGCACGTGACCAATTAGGGATTGACCCCTTGGGGTCTTCATACCCTAACATTTTCTTTTTTTGCTAACACAGCGCAAGAAAATGAGTTTCGCGCAGAATTCTGCAGCTCGTGCGTCTTATAAAGATGCCCAAATAAATTCACCCAAGAAAAAATACATAAACGCCTGATGCACGTACCTGCCCAGTGGGGACTTTGTATGCGCGTGCGCATAACCTTTTGGGATTGAGGCTAACACATCCAAGATGTGTTAGTCGCCTTCCCAATCGGGTTTACTACCAGCTTGATGTGTTATGAGTATGCAAACACTGTATGGTTACCCAAAGTGAGGCGACACTAGGCGCTAAGTCACTATTTGTGAAAATTCCTTTTGTATTTCTGTGAGGTGAGCTTAATTCTCTGTCTTCTATTAAGAAGAAAAGTTAGCAACTACTCTTCTCGCGTATGACTGGCTCTACTTTACATATGACTATGGTTATCTCTTCTTTGCTTCGACTGAACCTCATGAGAAGTTGTCACCCGCTTCGTTCATGGAGCGCGTGATTAAGAGCTTAAGAAATATGGTGTATACCTCAATGGGACACACCGGCTGTGCATGAATTTGCCTTATCCACGACCTCGTGACAACATACTTCAGACCTGCGCATCATCAAATTAAGTAGACTCAGGTCAGCACTTTCATAAGCAGCAATCAACAGAGTGCTACGGAGGTGGTACAATAGATCTGCAGTAACTTGATATCAAGAAATCGAGTACTGCTGAGCCAGCTGCCACATACAAAAACGTCTGGAAAGTGCCGAACTTCTCTGGAAAAGATTTAGGACGAACATTAACCCGACTCCTTCTCGGGCTGATTCCAGAGAAGAGAGCCTTTCTCCAGTAGCCCATACCCATTGAGCTGCAATATCTGAGTGTAGTTGTATGAGATTTTCCCAAAGCGGACACATAATGAAAGCCTAATTTTGTAATACAGCCGAGATAATTAGCCCACTTTGAATGTACTGCATACAATCTTCCCCATCGGGCAATTCTTCTCCGAATCCCTCGTCCCTCACTGTGAATCGAAAATTGCTCTGCGATAGATGATGCCGAATTACAGAGGTTTCACCGTAGTACCCATTCGTGACGAAAGAACGAAAAAAAAAAAAAATATTGATGTATTATCTTGTTCAATTCTTGTAAAATCTTAAGGTTTACAAAAAGGACATATCTATTTACATAATGCCACTTTCGGGCGTTGCACGCAGCAAACAAAGTTTTGCCGGAGAAGCCGGGATAGTTATTAGTCCATATATCAAATAAAGTTATCTTCGTAGCAAGCAGCAGGATGGGACGACCCCATTTTAAGCGCGTCACTTTTCCTTTTCCGTACCTGCTGATGCACAGCTGGCTAATCGGGAAAATCGGACTTTTAATTAAAGATCAGACTCTGTTCTTAGCAGCCAATTCATGCAAATCAAAGACTTTCCAGGGTGGAAAGGGTATATAAAGATGAAGAGATTTCCAGTTTTCATGAATATCTCAACATTATCAGACCCAATTCAATCATAATGAGACCTTCCACCTTCGCTTTGCCTGCGCTTGCCTCTTTTGCAGCCGTTACTGCTGAGTCCATCACGTTTTCGGCAGTCAGCCTGGACAAGTCTATTAATGCACCAATCTCTTCTATTCATGAGGGTGCGGGCTTGAACTACTTCTTGGTGGCCGAAGGCGGCTCCGGCGAGAAGTTTGACTTGGAGAATGGCGTTGCCACCACCAAGCAGGGTCAATATACGGCCAATGTTGGGGTTTCTGGCCGGTACTTTGCTGCCGGTCCTGCGGTATCGCCATCCACGCTTGACTTCAGCGGTGATGTTGTTGAAAATTACAACTTTTTTGCTTGCAAGAACACGGGTGACCCATATTCGTACTCCGCCAGAAGCTACATCATTGCTGTCAACGAGAAGGGTGACAACAATGCGCCTTTCGAGGAGTGTACCCCTGTGAGCATTGTTAAGGTTGCTGCCGCTGAAGCACCCTCCACTCTGACTTCCACTGGGCCCTCATACACCTCTAGCTCCATCCCCTCGGGCTGGTGGAACGAAACCGTCACCACTGGCCACACTGTCACTGACTACACCACGTACTGCCCTGAACCTACCACTGTGACGATCACAACCTGCGTTGACCACGAGTGTGGACCTACGACAATCACAGTTTCCGAGGCCACCACCATAACTATCACGGGCGAATGCGTGGTGCCTACGGTCGAGGTCTCTCCCACGCCGGTGCCTCCTGTGCACACATCCTCTGCTCCGAAAGCTAACCCCCTGCACCCCACTAGCGTGACCGTTACTAACTACACCATTGATTGCCCTGAACCCACTGTTCTTACTATCACTACGTGCTCCGATAACAAGTGTGCGCCAATGACTACCACGGTCAGTGAGGCCACTACCTTGACCGTGAGCGGTGAGTGTGTTATCCAAGCCACCGTCGCTCCTGCCGTGACCTCTGCTAAGGCATCTAGTGCTGTGTCGACTTTGGTGACCGAGCTGGCCGAGCTGTCGTCTGCTCCCGCTGCTGTGTCTACCTTCCATAACGGAGCTGGAAAGGCTGCTGCTGGTGCCGTGGGCCTCGTGGGTGCCATCGCCTTGTTTATCTAAGCTTGACGCTGGGAAATACAGGAACTTGGAAGTCTCAAATGTTGGAGTGTTGTATCTTGAATGTTTGTGCTGATTTCGCTAGTAAATCTTGTATTCGCCACATCGCAAACTAAGCTAAACTGGTTGATTGTTGGTTAGTTGGTTGACCTCTGAACAGACGCAAGAATAGGGGAAAGCCTATTCATATGGCAATTTACTCAGAATTGAGGGCCAGTTTAACGTTTGTAAGAAATACAGAATAGTACTTCATATAACTACATTAAAGCAACCCTTGAGGCTGTGCTTTATTAAACTACGTAATGGAGGCGAGACAGTTATCATATGGTTACAACCACGTGATGCTATAGGTCTCTAGGCTTACGCCAAACATCTCCTTATGAAGTTCAATCTCTCAAATTCCCTCTCAGGTCTCTGGCCTGTCTAGTGCTTTGATAAGGATTCCAGCAAAATTTTCCTCTTTGTTCACATAAGACAATTCTATGACTTTTCAATTAAGATGTTGTTAAATGAAGTGTGCTTTCTTCCGAATGTGCTTTGTATCCTCGAGTAGGGAAGAATTCAGGACAGTTTTCATGGTGCCTTCATTATCACACAATACCATAAACCCATGAGGTGACCCGATCTCGTCTAGTGGGTTTATTACCCATTCTGACTCTGCGGCTGTGTGGCATAACGCTAACAACGCAGCATTGACCATTGATAGTGATCCCATCGTTTGGAGATTAGACTTCCAGACTATTAGGGAGCCACCAAAACAAATTATGGACCCTGTTCTTGACCTACTCCCAGGTTCCGTATTTAGGTTACAGCTGGCATCGCTAAAACAAAATAAAGTCCAACAGGATCCCCTCTGTTGTAAACAAGACCAGTATCCATCGTGCCCTGAAGGTACCCTTGAACTCTTTGGGCAGCAACCGAGTGTTTATACGTGGGATTGATAAGATACCTTGAGCGTTTCAGCACAGCGAAACCTATATCGAACCTCCCAGTGTGGACAGCGTAGAGACGCATCCGGACTATTGATCGGTCTTCTCCATCTGGCTGTTCATCATCCAGGTTGTCTTGTGTGGTTGGGGTGGTATATTCACCCGCACACTCAAAGCCATAATCCCTCAAAAGTAAATTAATGTTTTCACTGAGCAGAATCTTCAAAAAAATCGTTTGAACATCAAAATTGATTCCAAGGAATTCCTTGACTCTTCCACGGTCTTTAGTTCTGAAAGCATCACTAAGGCATTTCTTGATTTCGATGATCTGTTCCATATCACAACTTGCAATAAAGATATCATCGACATACAATCCAGGCATAACTAGGCTTCGCGACGAACTTTTTTATCATAAGTAAGCAATCCAATACAGCTTCCACATACCGCAAGTAAACAAGATTTTTCAAGACATCCTCCCTCACAAAGCCTTCTGTCTTGAAAACCTTGTTGATTGTCTCGTTCCAGACCTGAGGCGCTTGCTTCAAGCCATAGAGTTACTTGTTCAATTTTTACACGAGCTTCGATTGTTTCTTTGATTCCGTCAAGGTTTCAGAATATTCTGGAGGTTTTATCATGTATAATTCTTCCTTTAAGACTGCGTTTCACCGTAGTCTTTAAAAACGAAGGCTGCGCACGCAATAAAGAGCCGCTTGTCGATTAAGATCTCAATGGCTAATTTAAAGAAAAAAAGTAAATCAGCGAGTCTTTGCCTGAGGCCATGAGTATTTTCGCAAGCTCGGCAAGTCCCATGAAATCAAGATACCTGGAATCCATATGCATTGATAGAACCTGATGATATCTGAAGCTTGTTCTGTCTCGCATTTTAGCTTAAAAGCAACAGGCACATGGGGCCTGATTTCATTCAGAGTATATAGCGCAAATATTGCTCTTTCAAGGACTTTGATTTGCTTCGCCTCAAATTTCAAGTTTGTGTTTATGAGTATCTGCCAGCTGTGTCACACGTGCTCCAAGAAACTTATGCATTGATCATACGCTCATGAACTATAGCACGAAATTATGAGAGTTGTTAGCATAATTGGCTCACTAGCGGCAATTTTGGCTCATGATTCTTCCCAGGATAATGAGGGCGATAGTAAACTCGCGTCGTTGTAAACAAACTCGCCTGAATTTATCTTTTTAAGCCTGAGCGCTACCATGTGTTGTTAATGTGGCGGGGAAGACATTTGATATATTCGACAATCAAGAGCTTCCACTCATCCTTGCTTTTGACCAAATGTTTTTTTTTTTCCTTTCTTTTCATCTCCGTTAAGAATCTTGATAACTATTGCTCGATTGACGAAAGCCACACTGGTAAGGGAGCTATGCCAATGAACGGACGAAAAGTAGTGCACTATTTAACTACAAGCCGTCACATGCCTCCTAAAATTAGTCTTTCCCACTTATCGACGTTCACAGTTGCATTAATTATGTGACCTCTGCGAGTATATGTATTTACCCAGTGGCATAAAAAGGACACTGCGCGAAGCGGAAATCGGGGAGAGCGATACAAGGACTCATTGCATATCGATGAATTCCTCAACAGCATTTTTTGATGAGCATTTTTTTATGCTCTTGTGCATTTGTGACACGATGCAGCAATGGAGGTACGCGACTTCTAGCAACCCTTGAACTCGTTAGGACACGGACCAACTTGCGGCCGTCGTCGGATTCCAAACAGAACATGCCTGTACCTAGATTTAGCCGTCAACATTGTTGAACGATTGCTCCTTCTCCTTGATCTCGTAGAAGATATCACCCACGTTGTGGTTGCCATGGTAAACCCAGCCGGATTCTGTCACGTGGTACAAGTTGATCGACCCACCCGAGAAGGCGTCCCTGTGTGCGGCGGCCAAAATCGAACGCTTACCCAAGTACAATGCGTCCTCGACGCTCAAGTCCCACTTGTACTCGGAGTCCAACACACCGTAGGCAAACGTCTGTCCGGACCCGACACAGAACATGTCTCCCTTCATACGGGTGCCGTCAGAGTCTACGTAGTAGATTGCGGGGCCCTCCTTCGGCGTGTACCCGCACACCATCGTACCCATGGACAAACCCATACCCTTATATTGGTACACTAAGTTGCCCAAGATCTTCGAGGCCGCAGCAACGGAAATGCGCTCTTTCTCACGCAACTCGTGTAAACGGCACTGCGTTCCCAACCACGTCTCCCAGTACTGACAGTCCGCGGCACCACCGGCCATGGTTCCCAACAAGAACGGGTTGATACGGATCACCTTATTCACGGTCTGCGAAGCCACCCAGTTTCCCGCCGTGGCACGCGAATCCACAGCCACCACGATTCCGCGTTGGAACCGGAAAGCCAATGTGGTCGTACCATGCGCAATTTTGATTTTGCAGTCAGGATTTGCTGCGTGGTCCGTGTGTGCCCGCAAGAATTCCGCTGGTTTCAGAATCTGAGGCACTTCAATGCTAGGCGCCAAGTTCAACTGTGGAGCTCCGGCGCCGTTGTTCGCGACAGCACTCGCGTGTTCGCTGTGGAGGCGCAGCTGGGCCGCATGTGTGTATTGGGCGGCAATTGTGTTCATTTTCGTGTTTTTAGGGACTATTCAGGTGCTCTAGTCGTGGTGCTAAGCGCCGGTCAAAAGTGTTGCTAATACTGTGAGATTGGGTCAAGATTATGGCGCGAAAATTGCAGAATAGGTCACTTGTGTGTCTCTAATTCGGCTGGTTGTATAATTATCGCAATTTATGACGAACTGGCGATGTGGTGTGGTGGGTTTATTCGGTATGTAGAGAATATGTGTGGTCGAAGATCGCCACTCAAAGTGCGACCTGGTCATTACCCTTATGCAGGACTTTTTAGAGTACTAGTATAAATATGGTTATGGGTGGAAAAAAGGCAGCACAAATTTGAGGTGGAGCCTCAGGTTTTACAGGATTCTTAGCAGGCATGTACCATTCATCCTTTCGATGAGAACGATCATTTTAGTTTGGCGGAAATAGATGCCTTTGTGCTTATTGGACTGTCCTCAATTTTCCGGATGTACGGGTGTTCTGCCATCTTTGTAGGATCAAGCCTTTGATGAAAACGTTCATTGTAGTTTGAAAGAACTAGATGCTTTTGTGCTTACTCGTCTGCCCTTGTTTTAGCATAATCGTGCCTGGTCAAAAAAATAAGCCGCAGGCTTGTCAAACCGTGTGTTTGCAGCGTATTGACCCCCGTTGAGTATGGAGATTATTCTGATGAGGACTCGTTGGTACAGTAATCCATGATTTACGTCCGTAAACTAGTGCCTTTAAAAGATTGTATATGCTCTATGCTTCATGCTAGCGAGACATGGACGGTACTGGTTGCGCACTTGAAAGCGAGAAGTAGATCCTGCTTAATATACACAAAAGGATTGTCTTTTTTTTTTGGCTGTAACAGAATTCTCTTTTCTAATCACAATCCACAGTAAACTACGGTTTTCATTTGCTCTTGTAGCCTTGGGCCGGTTACGCTCAATTGGGCCTGTGTTCGTGGAATTGAACACTTCAAATTGGTCTGTGTTCGTGAAATTGACGGATACTGGGCAAAAGCACAATACTGATAGAGAAAAAAAATTAGGGAAATGCCACATTTAATGCCCTTATTAGATTCCTGACGATTTCATTAAGGCTAAAGGGTCAATTAATCTGGCGCCCAAGCACTACTTCAAGTTGGGCACTACCAGGAATCCCGCAACCGAAAGAATTTCACTTAAATGCACAACGTCAGAATGTTTTGAGCTCGAAAACTACACGCTGGATCAATGATGTCTCCACTCTTCCTGGCTGTTTCTTCGCTAATAGCCAATTCGCATGTTCGTGCAAACCACGTGTGTACATGTATGTGCGAAGACCTCCATGTCAGGTCCCACAGAGCTAGTCGTCAATTTTCAACACCTTTTTTGGGTCCGGCTGAGGCTCCTCTGTAGCTCGCTTGTCACCTGCTTTCGGCTTGTTAGCAGAGAACTGGGGAGGTCGTGCCAAAGCCCCCGGTTTCGTGAAGCTCTGTGGCTTTGAAAGCCCTGCATACGACCGGTTTCCTGCAGGAGATGCCAGATGAGACGGCGGTCCTGGCTGGGGAGTCTTTGCACGGTTGGACTGATCCAGGGCACGCGCCAGAGTTTGGCCCGAAACAAGACCCTGTTGTTTTTCCTTGATCGATTTTGTCAACGCGATATCCAAAATCTTACTCACCTGTTGCGGGGCTTTTTCAACCAAAAAGCTCAACGCGTTGTCGCCACAGCCGGCTTTGGCGCCAATAATATTCACCTGGGCAATTGTCGTTGCTAACGCGCGCGTGATGATTTCGGTGGTGATTGTAGTGTTATAAGTAAGATTGCGGGCCTTGTAGAGCGTGAATAATTCTTTTTGGAGGTAAGCCAAGGACTTTTTGGTATCGCCCGTCATCGGCACTGGCTTTTTGAGTGGGCTAGGCACGGTTTTCCCGGTACTTGACGGCGTATTTGAAGCCGGAATGGGTGTATTTGCAGCTTGTGCAGGATGAACGGTTCCGTGTGCAGGCACGTGTGCAGAAGGCCGGGTTAAGGAACGAGGCTTACCCGCTGCAGCCGAACTGGGAGGTTTCCCAAGCCGTGGTACAGACGTGGCGGGTCCCAGGGCCATGGCACTGCCGCGGTTTGCTGCAAGCTGAGCCTTGATTGTGCCCTGAAATCTTTCGTCCTGCATAGAAGTCGGTGACTCGGGCTTGCGCTGAAAGTACAACGGCGTCTTTGTAAGCGGCTCGCGCTTGATCTCCGAGGCGAGCTCGGCTATCAGCTTGGGCCGCTGGCCAGGACTAAGCGCGGCATGCGAATACCGCTGCTGGTTATGAGCGCCATCGGGAATACTAGGTCTGCCCATTACGCCGTATTGCGGTAGAGCAGGTCTTCTATATTCTGCAGCACGTGCGGCTGCTTCTTTCGCGCGTGCCATTGCTTCCTCCTGCTGCCGCTGGCGTTCCTTGTTCCTATCTTCAATGAAGGAATGGTCGATCGCCCAAAGCCACTCCGACGCCAACAACGGTTTGCTCACGGCCATAAACGTCTTGCTGAATCGGACTGTGTGCAACACGGAGAGCTGCCACCCATCGGGACAGTACTTGTAGTAAGGGTACATCTCGCGGATCCGGTCCTGGATTTCATTAATCGTGAAACCCGGTTTTTCCGCACCCGCACCTCCCAACACAGAGGCCACCATCGCCAGGATGGTCGCTGCAGGCTTGGCCTTGTACTGCTCAGGAATATCCTTGGTACTGTAGGCAGTCTTCGCTGGCCGCCTTGTGGTATTGTTTCTGCGAAGAGGCACTTTGGGCCTCGTGTCGGGCATTTCGCTGCTCTTGTAGACACAAACCGATGGATTTCTTGTGCTGGTGGGTACGGTGATGGCACGCAGTGGTGTGTGCAGGGTCGTGGCAGGCACGCTTGTGATTGTTTCAACAGAAACTTCCAATTTGGGTGGTGGCGGGCGCAAAATGGGGTTATACGAGCTCGTATACCCACCGTAGGTCGGAAATGGCGGCACGGAGTAGCCTGCGGGCAGAGGCACCTGTGCGATTAACCCCAGGCCTGCCACGTGACCCGGCTGAAGAGGTAGCGAAGAGTTCAACATGGAGTTGGCAGGCCCAGCGGAGCCCAAAGACGTCCTCTCATATATTTTATTCGACGGAGGCTGGATCGTAGCCGCCTTACCCATGCGAGGCCCCTGACCAGGTTTCCCCACAATAAACGGCCGCTGTGCTTCTTGTGTATCCATATGCTGGAGCGAATTTGTTTTTGAAATGCCTGTTTTCTGGGGAAACTCATGAAATTGCACTTTTGGTGCAGATTCACGCATTTCCTCGGGCACATCAATGAGCGGTGCCAACGACGCGACCTCCTGGTCAAGCATGCTGATATCTAGCGCCAAGCTTTTCGGTAGACCAGCGTTAGAGCCTGTTTCGGGGCCGTTTTCGGGTACATTTTCGGGTACATTTTCGGGCACATTTTCCGAAAGATCAACGCCTTCTCCCAAATTGTGTTGTTTGACAAGTGCGTCGATTTCGTCTTCTTCCTTCATAAGTTCTGCATGCGTGAGGCTTCCAGGTTCATGCAATAGCGCGTTTAGATTTTCATCTGTAACGCTTGTTGTGGAATCTTCATTCTCATGAAAAGTCTCTAGTTCTTTAAGTAATGCATTTATCTCATCATTTGACGACAGCGCCAACGATTTACGCCGCGCGATCGATAGCCGCCGCACGATATCTGCCTTCAGATTCCTCCGCAGCTGCTTTTCTTCACAAATGACCAGTTTTTTTGCCTTTTTCGGCGGTGGAGAGCCCGAGTATAAATTGCGACGTAGATTTAGCGCATCTGCAGGATTGAATAGCTTGGGCCCTGCGCCACGGTCGTCACTGCTGCTGGATTCCACCGATGGTAACACAAACGTGAACGGGATATCGCCGATCTGGATTTTGGTGGCATCTTTAAGAGGCACTGTAAGGCCTTTAGACACGAACGAATCATCAACAAACGCGCCATTGCGGCCCAAAACCAGAATCTCGAACCGCTGAGTGCCGAAATTGTAAAAGATCTTGGCGTGCCGCCGCGAAACCGCCTTTTTCAGACTGAGGTGCACGTCTACAGAATGGTGTGCCGACGAGAGAAACTCCTGGGTCAGTTTACGGCCCAAAACCACTTGTAGCGTCTGCACGAAAAAAGTGTAGTGATCGAAATCGAGCCGCGCGTATGCTGAGATCCGCAGTGAGCCCGAATCCTCGGTATTTTCGTCATGAATTGCGGGTTCCCCATCCAGTTCTGACTGTAATTGGCTCGTTTCGGCCGGATTTCGTAGATGCGGCAGAGGCGCGTGTATAAGCGTGCCCGGGAGTTTTGAGGCGGCGGATTTCTGCGAGTTTTCGCTGCTGGGCCAGCTCATGGTTGTGAGAATTCAAAAAAACCGAGTAAAATCAATGTTTTTTGTGCAATTTTCGGCCTTTTGGCGTATGTCTATTCGTGCGAACACTGATTGTGGAGATGTGCTTCCAGGACCAGCCGCAGGCGCGTGTAACTTGAGTTTGAGATGGAATGATGCCGTTTTTTTTCGACGCCTCGAGAAAAATCGCCTCTGTATAGACCTTAGCTAGCTCAAAGTGAGAGTGGTTTATGTAAATCAGTCACAATACTACCCTCTTTCAAATCGATTATGTGGGCCTCGGACATAACCAGCGCAGTGATGCCATGCGGATGCGATGTTTTCGCGCTCATCACGTCTCTCGGTACAGGAGAGCGGCCGCTCGGGCCGGGCCCAAGATTTGGCAGTAAGGGAGAAAAGCTTATTTATGGGCGTTTTTTTGATTTTTTGCTTGTTTTTCACATAGATCAAACGTCAGAAAACGCGTTTTTGAAATACCACGATAAATTGTTGTTTTGGGTGATTAGTTGAAAGGGGGGTCTTCTGTGGGGAAGCGCGCTACCACGTCAGGGCAGAGTCAATTATTGTGCCATCGCTAGGAAGTCAGCTTTTGAGTCTTTGCGGTTTTGGGGGTTTTGAGGGTTTTTGGGGTTTTCAAGGTTTTTTTAAGAGAAAGGAAATTTATGAATCAAATTGAAATTGCAAGCATACTTTTTCGAGGGTTTCTCAAAATCAAAATCTCATATGTAGTACTCGTGGGGCTTCAAGTCAAAAGTATAGAATATTCAGACCAAATGATATATTCATATGCAGTTTTGAAAAGAACGAGGTAAGCAATTCTGGCCCCTGGTCCTCAATCAAATGTATCAAGCACAAAAATATCCAATATTCTCCGTCTATTTGTGTGTCACAATTGTGGGCCACGCTGTTTGGAGAAGTCATGCACGATAGGTGCGCTTAGATTTCGATGGTGCTATCGTAATACATGATCATGATGACGACCTATTCTGAGAAAGCCCAGATTTCAAACTCGATTCCCCCTTTAAATAGCGAAAGTCTGAGAAGAATTTATCACCTGCAGTGTATTCTCGAAATGGAAGCAAAACATGACTTCAAACCAATATTTCCATATACATGAGACTGTTGGTGTGGTGCGTAGCAGAGATGGGCAAAAAGTGCGTAGCCGCGTAGAGAATTTATAATGCTACGCCACTGAGTACCTACGCTCTCTACTCTACGCAACGCATACGCGGAGTCTCAGCGTAGTTATGGAGTAGCGTAGAGAAGAGAGCGTAGAGCTTGTATGCAGTATAATCTTTGTATGGATAGGCCGGTTTAAAGGGTATTTCAATAGCTAGTTTTCAAACAGCCCCTGGTATGCGTGCCCAGCATTCTTTCCGAACCGTGAAATCGCGAATTGCGTGCCTTGGAAACGCGTGAACCGTGAATGGCGTGCCTTAGATTATCAGACGCGCAATGTTAGGTGTTCCATTTAGGCAAGTACTACGAGTATTGCCAAGCAATGCACCTCAGATTGTTTTGACGCCAGACCCGAACTAGGGCTGGTCAAGCATTAAACAATGGAAAGCGATATTTGACAGTGTTTCTTTCCCAGAAGAGAAAGTCCACGAGATCAAAGACCACTTTCTTGAGGCTTATCTGGTGTACAAAACGTTCAAGGATACAACAGAAGTCATTTCTGTTGATCTAAATTTGAATTCTCTCGAGAAACTTGAAGTCTCCTGAGCAATTTGGTACTCTCCAGTTTCATTGGGTCGAGGAAACAATCGTATCGGATGAGGGAGAAGCTGAAATGTACCTTTAAGAGCCCCGCCAGCCCGGGCGTCACGACGTCATAGCGTTCTATAGGACTCAACAGTCCCGTTTTTTGATCCTCTCACGCATGGCCAAGGACTATTTTGCTGTGGCAGTATGTCTGCGCCTTCAGAAGCGCCTTTTTCGCGCATAGGAAACGTAGTGACAAAAAAGAGGGGTAGACTTCTGTCCGAGGCGATAAAGTTATTGGCAATACTCAAGTCTCGAGGTATCATCAAGACCGACGAAATGCCCGACTCAGGTCTGGAAAGTGAGGCGGGGCAGGAACTGAGCCTTGCCGGTTTGACGGACTTTGAAGGAGAGGAAGAAGTTTGAGCTACTTACTGACCACGATCTTGCGACAGATTATAAAGAAGAGCTGGAGGATAGTATGAACATTTTCCGGCAATAGACCACGGTCACCAGTGCCATGAATTTGCTTGCTCTCTTTTTCGAGCAGATGTTTGTACGTCTGACTTCATCTAATTATTCCAGTTTCTTACGTTCGTAATTAGTGCTACTCGCTTGATGTCTCTACTCCCAGTAATACTATCGACTATACGACATGATTCATGATTCATACCCAAATTTTGAGACACAGCTTCCTAAACTCTACGCTACGCGACTCATTCGTAGCGTAGCCCTATTTTCACGCTACGAATACGTAGAGTAGAATTTTTCGCGGCTACTCTACAAAAAGTAGCTACGCATGCGTAGCGTAGGCCGTTTGAGCATCTCTGGTGTGGTGCGTAGGCGCCTCGAGGCCGCGCTAGTCACATGACTAATGACATATGAGAGTGATGCGCGCTTCCTCATGTGGTTCAATTATGTGAAGTGGTATCTCTATATTCATACGATGTTGACTCCAGAATACTTTTTATGACAGTCTCAGATGTCTGAGACTACAGTACCTGCCATTCTTAAGTATGCTGTGGACCGCTTTCGTAAATCACGCTTTCCTGGAGACTAAGCCCATCCTTAGGGATGGAGAAGACTTTGTCCACTTCCGCGCCACAGAATTCGGACCCTGACATTCTGACGCCCTTTGACTTGACGCAGATAATTTCCTTGCGTTTCCCTCCCGCACTAGAGACACAGGAGAAGATACTGATAAAGCCTTAGCCCATTTTTTCAAAACACACAATTGACCATGGCGAGGCAAAAGGCGCTCTCAAGGGCCGGAATAAGGTGCGAGAAAAGTGAAGATTATTTTATTTGGACATCCGCTCCCTGATGCTGTAAATGTTAACATCGCGAAAGCACATCAAATTTTAGATTGCTTTTGTGACTCCAAATTGTGTTTGTGTCAACTTGCTTTTGTGTCACCAGGTTGTGTTTGTGTCACCAAAGTTCTTTTGTTACGCTGACCTGATTCCTGTGAAACATCCTCTGATGCTGCAAATATTCACATCTAGAAAGTATAATGGATATCCAAATTTCCATATTTGTCAACATTTGGGTTTGTGGAAATTGGTTGGGTTTGTGTCGCCATCCCCGTTTTGTGGCGCACTCCTTGCTGGTGTGAGTTTCTACACCGGGAATCTTTTTAGATCACCAAGTTGCTTTTGTGTCATCAAATTGCTTTTATAGCCAACCAGCATTTTTAGACTCACATGTGATCAGTCAGGTGTTGTTTTTTATGTCTAAATATCGCAGAAGTCCCCGCAGATGGGGATTTTGGTCCAACAAGGTTGTGATGAGTGGTTAGACTAAAGCACTCACCAAGGCTGAAAGTTGTACTGA